>LJIJ01001155.1:0-55283 GCA_001718145.1 Orchesella cincta
AACTCAAGAACAAAACTCTTTCTACCTGTACTGTTTCGAAGCTTTCATACCAACATACTCCCTTGAGGTAGACTGTCTATAAGGATACTCCTGGTTGTTACTAGCCTCAAAGCGCTTTCAAGATCCAAGACACCTACTGCCACCGCTGCTGCAAATTCTCCTAAACTGTGCCCAAGGACGTAGTCTGGGGTTACTCCCCACGTTTCCCAGAGCTTTAGTAGGCAATATTCCACAACAAAAATGGAAATCTGGCTGTTTAAAGTTTGGCTAATCGTTTCAGAATTCGAAGCGGATCCAAAAACTAGTTGAAAAAGGTCTATTGTCTCACAAAATCCTTTCAAAATGCTACAGCAATGTTGGAAATGCGACTGGAAAACGGGAGATGTATCGTAAAGCTCTTTTGCCATGTTGGGGTACTGTGACCCTTGTCCTGTAAATAAAAAGCAGAGTTTCGTCCCTCCGGCTGTAGATCTATTAGTTTTGTAGTTTTTTCCCCTGATGATTGATAAGGCTTCATGAGAATCTCTGGCAATTATGGAAGCTCTGTGGGGAAAGTTCCCTCTTCCAATATTTGCAGTGTGGGCAATATCACAAAACTCAGCATTCGAATCCAGATCTAAAATAGCCTCGTACTTTTTTATTAAGATTTCCAACGACTCCTCGCATTTTGCCGAGAGCTTCAGAATGTTCAAGGGTCTTTCAAGTTTCCATTTGATTGAATCTTCATCATTAACAACAGGTGGCTCCTGAACAATGAGATGTCCATCAGTTCCACTAATTCCAAACGAGCTAACGCCAGCAAGCCTTGGTGGTCCTTGAATTTCTCAACCAGGCCACAGGGTAGACGGGAATCTGTGCTTGAATGTCATCCAGCTTAATTTCTGGATTTAGCTTATCAAAGTTTAGGTGAGCTGGAATCAGCTCGTTTTTCATTGACAAAATGACCTTGATCAACCCAGCCAGTCCTGAAGCTGCTTCAGTATGCCCGATATTTGTTTTTACAGATCCAATATAGAGCGGAGTTTTTCTTCCACCACCATACGCCTTCAATATAGATGCAATTTCCATAGGATCACCCACTGGTGTTCCGGTTCCATGCGCTTCCAAAAGCTGACGTCTTCTGGATCCACTCCTGCATCCTTGAGCGCTAATTCCATAGCTTTTGCTTCACACTGAATGGTTGGTGTTCCCATGCTTTTACTCACCCCTCTTGGACCACCGCTGAGCCCCTTATCAGGGCCCAAATGTCGTCTCCATCTCGTACAGCATCTGATAACCTCTTGAGCACAATTGCGCAACAACCCTCAGCCCTTGCGAAGCCATCTGCTTTCTCATCAAATGTCCGACATTGCCCAGTGGAGACAATACAATGTTCTGCTTCATTGGCTCAAACGGATGGATAATCAAATTGGCTCCACAAGCAAGAGCCAAATTGGTCTCCCTTTTTGGAGACTTTTACAAGCCATGTGGATAGCGGAATAGAGAAGAGCACGCAGATTCAGTGCCAATGCTCGGCCCAATGGTTTCATAAAAGTGGGAGAGACGTGCAGCGCTCACTGCCACCGAGTTTCCCATGTGTCCGGAAAAAATCAAAGTCTGGAACGCGAAAATGTTCATATATCCAAGTGCCTACAAAAAAGCTGTGTTTGTCCCTTTCAAGTCTGAAGGGTTCACGGTGGCATCCTCAAGGGCTTCCCATGTCACCTCGTGAAGAAGTCTTTGCTGTGGGTCCAAAAGCTCCGCTTCACGAGGACTAATTCCAAAGAATTTGTAGTCAAATTCGTCAATGGGAGTGGAAAGAAAGCCCGCAGATTGGGTTTTGTCCTTCGACTGAATAAAGGAGTGGTTGCGACCCCATCGCGACGGTGGAACGGGTCTAACCGTGTTTATCCCTTTGGAAAGTATATTCCAAAATTCGTCAATGTTATTTGCGCCTGGTAGACGACAGCTCATTCCAACCACGACAATTGGTTCCCCTGAACCTTGTCTTGGTTCAAGTTCCAATTCTAGAGAAGAATTCTGTTCTAATTCCTCATATATTTTACGAAAAACTCTTTCAGCGTGTAATTCAAGTGAGCCGTTGTTGGTAGAATCATCATCGTGATTGTCTAAGGGGTGTTTATCAGCAAAGGTTACAATAGCTGCATCACGTTCCAAACTAATGTTGAATAGCAAAATCGAAGAGGAAATTTATATATTGTGGTATTCATCTTGTCAGTCAGTGTAAAGTGCTTTGCTTACCAAGGAGTAGCTCCCCTTTTCAAATCGAGGAGAACATCATATTTCACTCCAAAATAGCTGATATTCTTGATATGATTTCGAATCCAGGTATGGAGGCGATTTTTGTCTCCACTTTGAGCTGCCTCCAGAAACTTTTTGAGGGATTTGCTGTGAGCAAGGATGGAGTAAATCCCACAACTTTTGCACCATCCTTGGAAACCTTTTGCTTATCCCAAAGCATTCAAACTTTTCAAAAGGTCATCACAATTTCTCAGAACCTGCGAATGAAAAAACTTGAATCGCACACGCATATTATATAGTAATTTAATTTTAAAGGAGGCGATTTTATCCTACCAAGCATTCCGGTGACAAGAAAACGCATTTCTCAAAACTTTTGAGGTTTAAAGCGTGAATCAGCGCTTCTTCCTCAAGTTGAAAATGGAGTGATGCTGATGATATAGTTGGAATGACCAGATCAAACGCTTGAAGTAATTGTTCCCTGTTCAAATGCATGAAAGACTTTAATAACCCGAATTATTTGACATGATATGAATAATCGAATTGAAACTCACTTCAGCCTTCCGTCCAGAGAATGAGATGCAAATACCACTTTTGTAATTGCACTTCGTACTCGTTCAAGGGATTCAGCCAAGACCAGAGCTTTGGTGACCACCTTTTCCTCATCCGTGACGTACGTAACCCATGCTGGGGAATTCGAAGCTACAGTCAACAACGCTTAGTTATCAAAAAACGCAATTTTATATTATAAATATTTTTTTTTTAAATTACTTACGCATTTTAGCAACTTTAACTGAAGAAGCTATTATTTAATATCGCCCAAATATTGGTAAGTATATTTTTTGGTTTTATTTGGATTTATTCTTATGAATGCGGATTTTCATACGAATGATTAGAATTGCGAATATTTTGCACTATATATGTGGATGGAGTATCGCATTTTCCTACATACGTTGTGCCAAATAACACTGAATGAAACAGGTCACGTAATATTAAGAAGGGGTATAAATAAACCAAGTTACATTAGGTACCGCTTCCTCTTATACCATTTATTACAAGGTACGAAATGCCAAAAATGCTTCCTTAGACAAAGCAAGGTTGAACCAGAGGTAGCATTTTAACAACACCAACCATTTTCTACATTTTTTATTCAAATGAAACTTCCCACGAGACTGCTTTGTTTATGCCAACAAACAGCACAACGGAAGATAAGCCCAACAAGGAGGTTGGGTAATGACACTGGAACCGGAATATAATCTAAATGCCATCAGTTTTAATCAGTTGGATTTAATGTGAAAAGTGTTTTTTATTGATTTAGGTACATGCTCATTTGAAGAAAATTCTCAAGTGAAATTTATGCTAAGTATGGTACCAAAACCGCTTACATTTAATCGCTGAATCTTTCTTTTAAAGCAGCAAAACCCCTTCTTTGTTTTCAAATCACCACCTCAATACAATCAAACAAAACAAGTTGTGATATAGTGAATAAGATGGGAAATAGAGGGAATGCAAAGGTACATACGTAGAGCGAACAAATGAGCAGTTTTGGGTTCATATCCAGAACATAAACATATTATCCGATTTAAAACTATATGATAAGCCAGAGAATTTCTCAGAGAGTTGGCTGAAACTGCGTCATTATATCTTCTTATTGTAGTTTATTAGCATAATAAAAACATACTTTATTTTTTTCTTTACAAGTTCGTAGCATACTCGAGGATAACCAAGGGGACAATTTCCATGAGTAAGGATTATTTCATCAAATGCTTGGCTTTATTTATGTTACAATCATCCTTATTGGGATCGTCCTCGTATGTCATTTCAGTTTCAATAAGAGTGGAATCTGTAAAAATCCCCTTTTCTGCATTCTTTTTAATGTTGAGTACCCGTTTTTTAATCAATTCGGGAGAAGCTGTCTTCAAATCATAAGCCCATCCAATCAATGCAAAGAAATCGATGACGATGGTTGATAAATTGATTCGCCATCCAAACTCACTTGCTCGGTAGTCCCAGGGAAAAGTGTGGTGGTAATTATGCCATCCTTCACCAACTCGGAAAAGTGGAACAATAAAATATTATTAGTTCTTCAATTCACCGACTTTTGTAATTATTTTTATATTTTGCAGAACTACCCGTGAGAAAAGCAACGAAAGGACTTTGTGTCGATGAAATACTCCCATCATAAGGCTTGGTTCCCCATAAATGCGCAAATGAGTTGACACAAAAAGTTAACTGCTCAGAAAGTACGAATCTTCTCATGTTGGATGCAAAACATTGAAAATATGTCATTTCCGGCCAAATCCCCTTTTGAATTATGATGGGCATAATTATAAAGAAGGTTAGCGTGAGTGACCAATACCACCTTAAATAAAATGAAATGTCATTGTCAATATATAATAAATACACATATTCGCAAAAAACCATAATTTTGAATGTTTAATATTAATCACAACTGCACTTACTTGCTTTGGAAGCGTACAACAGGATCATTATCTAAATCCGACACATCAAAGTTTTTCAACTCCTTTACCAATTCTGGGTGTTTGGGAAGTATTAGCCACCCTATGTGACTGTACCAAAAACCTCGTGTTGAATTATGCGGATCTTTGTTTGTGTCCGTAAACTTATGATGAAGTCTGTGGTCCAAACACCACTTTCGGATTGGAAGCTGGAACGATACTGTTTGACATATCATCATAAGAATTTGAAAGGGCATGGTTGCCTTAAATGTCCTATGTGTCCAGTAGCGGTGACATCCAATGGTGATTCCCATTCCACCGACGTAGCCAGAAAACATCTCTATCAGAAAGTAAAACCAGGTTTTGCAATATGATCACATAGGTTTAAGAGCTCAGCTTACCATATACAAACGTATTGGGCACTTCTCCGCAATACTGCAGCCAAGAATAGTAGATTGCCAAAGTGTGTGATATTACGTAGCAAATCCCATTAAAAATATGTTGTTCAAGACCAAATGGTCGTTCAAAGGTGAGAAAATCTTCAGGCATGTCGATTTGAAGGAAATGATTGTATAATATTACACTTCAACTTCTTGTTGGAAACTGGAGAGGTGAAAAAGATGCGATGTTGAGAAGTGGATGAAATGCAACTTTATGCTTATGCCAGAAAAGAATGTTTATGTGAATCACTCATGTCGATTTATATTCAAGTTCATGGTCTTACATGTATTTACATTATAGCATTATGTGAAACATTTCCACATACCATCATAATCACGTTTTAGGGTGCCAGCTTCTCGTTTGCATAATAAAAATCCAAGAAACTGCCACTCCCAATGAATTTGCTGAAGGCAAATTGCCATTAATCAGTCAATATTTTATGAATACTCTACTCCTCTTACATGTGTCTTTCCAAGTTGTTTCAGTTCATCATGTGTCGTTTTGGTGACCAAGGACCAACTGAATGTCATGAAGAAGAATGCATCACCTCTGGACGCTAATACACAAATACGTGTTCAACATATAGACGCTACAATTAATGGCTACCGAAGCTACAATAAATCTCAATTCAGTTTGTTGCTCGTTATTTATTTCTGTTGCTGGATGCGTTGTACCATTCAGATCCGTAAAATTTGGGATACCACAAATGAATATTCATGAGCTTAGTTGAAAGCCATTTATCCTCTACATTCGCTTCCCACGCTACCAAAACTTGTGTCTATTCCCGTTCAGCTACATTGTTCAAAAATTAAACCGAAAAACGAGAAACGTTAGTTGTGCAGGGTGCAATTTATTCAGAAAATATTCACTTTCACAAGAATTGGAAGAATCATATCGTAATCCCTTTGGATAATTTGATCTAACAAAAACCATTCAAGTATTAAAGAAAACATTAATTCATTCATTTATTTACGAATTTATCTGTTGTGCTTTTTTGCAGAATTTCCACAAATCCAGACCCATCAACACCAGTGAACGTCATGCGGCCGCAACGACTTGCACTTTCGCAAACTCTTGATCTGACGTCATACAGTTTGGATGCTGTGATGAAAGAAACCTAAACGCTTCTGCAGTCTGAACTCCCTCACGCCAAATCCCCTTTTTTGACAGAACACTTAGCTCACGAATTGGGGCGAAACCGGGATAGTCAGGACACCGTCACCCTTAAAGTCATTTTAGCTTTCTGGCCAATTCCGCTCCAATAGATTGTCCTTCCTGGTTTATTTTTTGAGCCTTAGACAGGCCCACCACTTTGAAGACGTTGATAAACATATTTAAGTCTGTTTCTCGCGATGCAAATTCCAGACAATGTATATCGTTCCTTCCATGTTACTACCAGCGACGTACCAGTACCGTTATGTTAAGCTTTGTAATTGTGGCAACTGCTTCTCTTAAATAATTCACGGTCTTTACTTTACACACTTTGCAAGACAGCTTTCAACCTGTTTCTGTGAATATCGTTCCAGGTCGATGCACATGTATGATTTGATGCTTTTTTTCTGTATCAACCGCTTGACTGTAACTGTGATATTCGAATTCTTCAAACTTATTTCTGAATAAAATTGTCTCCACCTTTGTTACATATCATGTAACAATGTTTTCGATATTTTCATGCGTTAGTATTTGTATATAATATCGAGACTGAATTTAAATGAGCATTTCATGGAGTAAAGCATTTAAGAAAATCGTTGATTGATGTTTCCTACCCCTTCCAAATGTAATATTTAGAATTAAAAAAGAAGGTGTCAGTGTTCATACTGATGTAATGTAATTTGGTTTCTGTGATAATTATTCATACTATGAACTAGTAGCTGATTAATATTAGATACTTATCAAAAGACTGATCCATTCTGGACGAGCGAGCATGATCTCGCTACCTCTCACATGCTAGCGAGCGCCTCCATCTGAGCTACACATCCCCAATTGTGAATACATTGTTAAACATGACACATACATTATTTAAGTGCGAAGGGTGGCGATAGTGGCTTCTGTCTTTTAACTTTGATGCTACTTATGACTTTGCCGAAAATGGACATTGTCAGCAAAGGAAAGGTGCTTTTTGCCATGCGTATATGCATTCGCAAGCAGTTAGCAGCCCGTATTATATTCTTACTGGTATGACGGTGGAGATGAGGAAAATAAACATACATACAAAATGGTGATGAACAGTATATTAGAATTTCACATGTATATTGCAGGGATTCGACCTGAATATCAGCTTATACGCTACCAGCTTTACAGAATTTCGTTTATTAGAACTGCCCTACTACTATATTAGTACGCATTTTAAACAAGCCAAGCGCGTCCACAACTTGCATATTGTATTAAAAGTCTGTCATTAGGAAGGTTTTTAATTTCTTTTGGAATCTTTCACATATGCCCCCTCATAAACCTTAGTCGGCCACGATATTACCATTGAATAAGTTGGGATCCGAAATTCTTCACGGATTTCTCCAGCCAACAAAATTTGATAAAATTTATGAATGAGAAACTCAGTCCATCAGTTTACCCTTTGCTTGAAACACACATATAATCCCAAAATTATGGATGCACATAATATTATTATCGTTCTCCTAATATTCCGAAGGTTTTAATAAATCGTTGCGGTGTTCTAAACAGTTTTGACCCATTCATGAAATTTCCATCCAGGCATCAGAGAGGACTCTCAGAAACAGTACGAAAGCACAAAGGACAGTTTCCATTGTAAGAATGGACCGCAATAAAACTTCTTAAAATGTTGGTTACTCGGGCCTATATACGTTTCGTGAATGGTATACTGCACCCTAAAAAGAACACATATTTGAGAATCCTAAACCTTTTTCTGGATTCTTTATGCATAATATTATTTGAGAGAAGTGAACCCATGAAATAATGTGAATGTCTGGTGAGGGCAATAAATGGCTTACTGAAGTAAGTATTTTGACTTGTGACCTGTCAGTGGAAGTTGCACACAAAAATAAAAATTGGTTCTTTCTTTCTTTTTATACTTACAAATTCTGTAAATGAAGGTAATGCACATTGTACAGTCTAACAAGTTGTCTACCACTCTCAGATGGATAAGCTGGTATTTCTCACATTTGTTTCTCTCTTGTATGTATTTTGTACGATGATGAAATAAAAAATACATTGCAATAAAAGTATGTATGTTTAGGTTACTTACATTAGTGAGTCCACTAGTTGAGACACAAAAAGTGTCAACGTAAGTTTTTGAGTATTTTTTGTGAGATTATTGTTGTACAGGGTTCTCTACCATTTCCACATGGAGGTTCATTTTGTAATAACACATCTCTTGTTTCTGCCGAGTGCGCAAGTTAGATATCCGTGTACACTCAATAGTAAAAAATAAATGAGCCACAAAGTCTCAAAGGTTCAGGCTGCTGTAAAAGTCGCCCTCCCTCATTTTACAGCTTCCAAAAGTGTTAGAAAGGACTATTACTCACTACAACCTTTTCAGCTACTGTTATAGAACATCCAAAGAACAAGAATACAAAAAACTGGCCGTTCTCATTCTCATCAGCACCAGTGTTCGCACGGTATGAAAGTAAATCTTACAGCCAGCCACATTCGTGCATGACATTTCCAGGCAGTTATTTTTGTCTGAAGTAAATAATTTTTGGTTCTTCTTTACTCTCCAATCAGTGTTTAAATACAAATTTCTGTAGAAAAATGGATAAAAATCCGCTGAACCCGTGGATGCTATTACATCCTCAATCAATCAACAACATTCAGAAACAGATTCAACAACGTAGTAATTCTCAACATTTTCCCGAGCCTGTACCAAGTGTTGTTAAACGTGTTGGCATTTCAGCATCGCAAAAGAGTTCTCCATCTTTAATTCCACAGCTTATAAATCTACGAAGCGTCAAAAGATTAGGAAAGCCCAAGCTTACTTCTTCGCAAAAAGTGAACCATGACCACAACCTCAGCAAGATGAACGCACTTCAACTCAACAAAGTGTATTTGTACACCTTGCAACAAACGTGCACTACACAGCATCAACATTTGGCTTTTTTACGGGGTCAACTGAAAACTTTTCAGAGTAGCAGTATTCCAAGAGCTGAAGTTGAGAAAGTGCTAACGCAGAAGGATGACAAACTATTGAAAGTTAAGACAGTGCTTCAAGAAGAGAAAATGGATCGCACCAGACTTTATAAGGAAAATCTTCAACTTCGCAAAAACGTTGATGATTTGAAGGGAATTTTGAACAGTGAAAAAGAACATTATGTGCACAATCTTGCAGACATTGCAATTAAACTGGAATTAAATGAAATGAAAGAAGCGTTGAAAGTTGAGCGTAGAAAGGTTACAAGCTTGAGTGAGAAGTTGTTTTCCACAGAAAAATCCCATAAAGTAGAAGTTCACAAACTGTTCCTGCAAACCCTCAAGCTAAATAGCGATTTGAAGAGTTCAAGTGCGCAAGCGACTTCTCTGCAAAATAAAATAAAGCATTTTGAGGATGAGGTGGTTGCTTTGAAGCAGGAAAAGAAAAGGAATCACGATGAAGTTGACAAGTCGAATAACAACATCAAGCAGCTTATGTATGAACTTCATGTTGCTAATGAAATGGTGGAAAAGTTAAAGAGTGAAAGTTACCTTGATGTGGTTGCTAAATCAAAGGAAATTGACGCTTTAAACGTACAGCTTGAGGATTTGAATTCGCATAACATTGAGAAATCAAATTGCATTGCATCATTGGTAGAGGAGTTGAATCAAATGAAAAAGAAGGCAAGTAATCAGGAGAAATCACTACAAAACCAGGCTGAAAAGCTGACACAAGAAAATGAGCAGCTTAGTCATCAACTTCAATTCATTCTTGAAGAATCACTGAAGCTAAAATCGGATATGAAAGCAAAGGAAGTCCTAAACAACGAGAATATTTCAAAAAATAAGGATTTAGCTAAACAAGTCCTCGAGAGTCAAAATGCGAGAGAGGAAGTTGTGAGGAAACTTGATGCGAAGGAAATAAAAATTAAAGCACGAGAAAAAGAATTACATGACCAAAATCTACTCATGACTTCACAACAATATTATCTGCAAGCAAAAGTTTGTGAGTTGGAAAGCAATGCAAAAGAGAATGAGAATCAACTACAAAAACAAAGTGTTGAAATGAGCAATTCAGCGGATCGTATTAAATGTCTTTTAAGCGAGCAGCAAATCCGAGAGGGTGAAAACGCGACATTGAAAATCAAGCTGGATAGAGAAACGGCTCAGAATACAAAATATCAAGCACAACTTCAAAAGCGTAGCAAAATGTTAATTGAGACGGAGACAGAAAAATCTAGACTGGGAGAACGCGTTAAAGAATTAGAAAACAAGACGATGATATATGAAAGAGAAATTTCAGCAAAGGATAGAATTATCAAGCGTCTAAAGAGAGACAATTCGACAATACGATGCTATGCAGCCCCAGTTCTCACAAAAAGCCTTGCCCAAAATGTTAATTTGGTAAAGCGAGTTAGAGATCACGCAAAGGAAACGGAACTGTCAAAACTTCTGCTACACAAAGCCCTCGAATTACAGAATGCCAATGATACAATTGCCAATCTCAAACGACACATTAATGTCTTGGAGAAAAGTACTGAAGATGCAAAAAAGAAAGTGGAAATGAGAGAAAGCTGTGGGGTTGGATTGGAGCAGCAAAATGAGGCAGAAAGTTTGGGCAAAGTAATTGTAGGCAACATTCAAGTGGTAATGGGAAAAATAGTGGTGAAAAGTGCAAGAAAACGTGATTATGATGGTAGCAGACCACATACTGATGAAACTATCAACGAAAACCCCAAATCAAAACGGGCTCATATTACGGGAGGAACTGACCAATGATGATGACCGGGATAACAAACCAACACCAAGAGATGTTTTGATCAGAATTCTAACTTGATCTCCGGGGTTCTATATTCTTAGGTGAGTTCTTATTCCTTCTAAAAACAAACTCTGTTACCTTTGGTGGCTGGGATTTTTGACAAACGCACATCTTAAAAGTTTATATATTCAATTCAAGAGTTTGAAATAGGCATGTTGTAATAATAACAAATTAGCTGGTTTATTTGTGGTGGGATTATTGTAATAATAAACCTCGTACACATTTACCACTTATGTGCATCTGACTCACACATTCATGTGATCTAAAACCTTTAATTTGCTTAATTAAAATATGTGTTTTATTTTATTGCAGGTGTTTTGGTCATCATCATTTCAACGAGAGGCACTCGATAAGCAATCACAACTGGTATTTCTGCTGGATACTACCTCCTGTGCGAGAGAATCTTCACGTCATATTGTTTTCTCATGTAAAACTAAGATAAAGGAAATTCAATACTATACCACTGAAATTCCTGTAAAAATATGTTTGTATTCGGATATCAGCCTGCTATAATAACATATAACCATGATACTTGTCATAATGATTTCTTTTTACGAAAGTTATTCTTTCAAGTTTTAATTAATCTCAAGTTTTTGTAAAAAGCGTTTACGTATTTCATCGGTAAAATATTAACTCGAGAGTATTTTATTAAGTTGTTGATTCGAATTGAAAAATAATGGCGAGTTTTATACTTATATTGGGTGTCCAATAAAAATTTGTAAGCGAATCCAACTTTTTAGCATTATGTTGAGGACTCCAACGAACACTGTATGAATATTTTTGTTCATGAATCTCCTAATAAACCATTATTCAATATTACAGCAACATTGATTGTTTGCAAGGGATAATTCGTACAAAAAAGTTGCATAAAAAATCATTCGGCTTTCACGGTTCCAATTAGCATGTTAAAAAAGATAATAGGAGAAGTTATCTACGACAAGTACGAAAAATACGGCAATTTCCTTTTATTAATGCACAATATGAACCTTACAGAATGTTCAGCTTCAGTAAGCACCCTACCGACATGATTAAAATTAGAATATATGAATGCTTCACGCGAGAGTTTATGTAATTTCACTGACTGCATGATTCCACAAAATGATACAAAACTTTAGTAGATGCTATAGCTCATTTAACTCGTCCAATGGAAAAACGATAAATTAAAAAATGTTTATATCAGTATTCGTACGATATTTATTCATACTAAGCTAATTGACATTACCACATACCCAAAAAAGACAATAATTATTTAGTGAAGTCTGTGCCCCCTTTTTTAACTTGGTAAGCCCTTATGACTTTATAAAAATAGATTGTCAAAGAATAGGAATGGTTCATGTACCTACAGCCGTGCAGTTCACATTTTACTATTATATGCATGCAGTTTATATAGTTCCGTATGCCAACGTTGATTGTAGGCCCACACATGGTGAATGTCCATATATTCGGATTGGGACTCCCAATTTGGGAGTTACATTTATGAATGGACCACATTTGTGTGTGAGTGTCAGGATGCATTAAAACTTATTGTATAATTTGAGGAACGTCGTTACATATGCCTAAATATTAGTACGCGTAACAATATCGGATAAGCAAACAGATCTGCTCGTTGTCTCGGAAGGAAGGTTTCATTGTAAACTGTTTACAACCCAAAATCATTCCTTGGTCCAGTCATAAAACTTGTCGCCACGAATATTTAGCATAATAAAGTTGATCACAAAGTCATCGCCGTCTTTACCGAAAGATTTTTCTAGCATAACAAAACTTAAGAAATTTTTAATTCATGAATGGGCTCAATTATTCAAGAGAAATACATTTCTTCAGCATACCCTTTGCTCAAAACCGACAAGACCCCAAAAATATGGATGGTTTTCAATATTAATCAAAGGATGTTTTGTAATAGCGCCAACAGCAAAACAACTTGGGCGAGGGCACATAGATCTTTATACAATTTAGATATTGAGCTCATGAAATCCTATCCTGTGGGACTATAAATGGCTTAACTCAGACTCGAGTATATATTGTGACTTGTTAGTTTCACACAAATATAGTAGCAAACAATCGCAATATAAGACTGTTCAAGCAAAAAATACATTCAATTCAGTAACTTCAGTCGAGGAAAATAGGAGCTTCCTAACTTAAAGTCATTCTAAGTGAAAAACAAATTAATTTAACTTCCCAAAAATATGGCCGTCTAGAGAGAGAAAATTATCAACTGCTTGAAAAAGTCAATACATTCAGCAGCAACCGCACACAGTTTAAGTGCACTGGAAGAAACCTTTGCTCCAGAAATGGGACTATCAAATTCACGCCAACAAAAGGTCGGGTCATTGGGTAAACCTAGTGGGAGTGAGAGTGAGAAAAAACCTGAAGAAAAACATGAACCAACAAAACCACTCGTTAAGCGTAAAAACTTTGAGGATAAATCAAAACGGCAATCGGGAGATGAGAGATCCAATCAAAAGGAATATAGCAGCACATCGGAAAACTTTCTTGTTTCTGGTCACCAATGAAAGAATTTCATGATGACTAAAATATCCACTGATATGGTACTTCAAATGCAGAAAACTCGACGTCACTATTACTTATGAACGATGTATTTATTTCATTTATGCATTCAAACTTTTTATCCATGCACGTAACAATACAGCATTGCTGTCATTGCTGAAAAGTTGGATTTAGTAATCCATAAACGTTCAACACCTACAGACTCATCTCACGTATATGATTTGTTTTAACTTTTATTTTAGACATTTGAACTTGTAACCACACCGTGATGCGCATTTTCTCATGTTGTCAGCTCCTTACGTGGAGACTAGCCGGAGACTAGACTAGAAGATGTTTAGAGGGAATCAGAAAGGAAGGATCGTATAGCAGCCCAAGTGTCACTGTTCCTTAAACTCAAAACTGTTCTGCAGAAGGTGTGTATTGTAATAAAAACTTGACTTCAAAATTAGTTTTTTTCTACGATTACGTTACGACTATGAATATACAAATTAATTTTATGAACCGTTGACGTTGCTAAATCATTCAATTCGTTGAATTGAAAGTCTAAATTTTTCGTTAATTAACGTTATTTCATTAATTATTTATGCAGTTAATTCATACAATTTCATTACTTTGATTATATATTATTCAGCAAATTATGAAATAATGTACCACTAGTAATAGTAATAATGATGGGTAATAGGAATTTAATGTACAGGTTGCGTGGGCAGAATGCAAAGCCTCAATGCAGTGGTTAGTTAGTAGATGTAAATTTTATTTCGTAATTTAATTCTTTATAGTGAAAAGTTACGTAATATAGAAATATAAATTTAATCCATGCAAACATTTAAGGCACTATTTCAAGCTCAATTTTTAAAACTGGCTTGTAATCGAATGGTAATATTTATATGTGGTGTGTCACACCTATAAAAATGATTAATTATGCTTACTAACTTACTTGTTCATTTTGTGTTGTACTTCCATGAACTTATGTAATAAATTTTTATATGCAAGTTTCTAAGCTGTTCCAATTAAAATAATATTTTCTTACTGGAATAATTACATCTTTGCAGTTGTCAGTATCATCACAGTTCTTACATTGCCCCTTCTCTCCTCAACACGCTTTGGTATCATCTTAATTCTAGGGATTTTTACAAAACAATCATTTTCCTCACTCAGTTTCACCACTCCACTAGGAATTATTCTCATCGTTAGTCCTCACGATATTATAGGTAAAAAATGAGGCTTGTCACATACTTACCCGTCACCCAATTACCTTGTTGGATTCGCTTCATCAAAAAATGGGCGCGTTGTATCTCTAAGGTAAAAGTTATAGCAGGTTCTTATGCTACTGTCCCTGAATAAAGTCAGGCAAAATTCATTCAGCCATACTCAACGTATCCTATGCAAATGATAAAATGCAAATTTTAGGAGTTCACGAGACGATATTTCTTTTGAGGGACAACATACTAAAATCATCAATTTTAATAAAATATGGCAAAGTCATTGTTGCATCTTACAAAAGAGAATGTTCCTCATTATTACTCTGCATCAGTTCATATCATTGTTTATTGGCTGATTAGATTTTCAAAACGAACCACGCTCTGTCAAAAAACATCAAAACGATTATTGAACAAGAGCATTTGAATTGCGCATTGAAATGAATTTGAACCTTTAATACAGTTTCAGTTGCATACGTATGCCATGAGAAATATTATTTATCTGTGAGTCTGACCAAAAAAACTAACAGCTTGGGTTTGAGAATTTGTTGAGTTTTTTTATTACCTCATGTGCAGTTTCGTATTATTACTAGTCAGGTTGCAGTTTTCCAAGCAGTCCATGTCAGTTGACCTCATTCAAGATTTTTTGTGTGTCGATACAGAAAGATGCTTAAACCACGTAAGAACAATGGCATGCCGCCTATTCTGAGGTCTGGTTTCTTCTAGAAAAGGTCAAAATGTTCCTTGCACTGGAAAAACATAGCATAACTTTTTATGAGTTGATAGGTTATGCATTTAGAGGACCATTAAAAACAAACTTTAATATACGCTATGACAAAGCTGCTCTGTAGTGGCATTGTCTTTATCACATATTATTACAACCTTTTAAAGAAATTGCCTGCTGCTGGAACCATAAACGACTTTAACTCAAGTACCAAACCATTTTACAAGGGAAACATCGCTGCTACACCAAAACTTATCATATTGTTTTTGTTCCGACGTCCTTTTTTCAATGTACTCTCTGAATGAAATGCACGCAGAGGCAAAGAATGCCGAGATAGATACCATCATTAGCTTCTGTGTATTACATTAATTTGCATTTAACTTTGCATATCTGTAGATATATTATTGTATAAATCCTGCCCTAAATACTCGACCTATGAAGCTTATGTGAATAATTTTATGTGCTTCCTACCGAAAGGACAAAAAACCATCTCTTGTCATACCATGCACAACCAATAGGGTAGACGTTCACAACAATATGTCTCAAGAGATGCATGGAGGAGTGTCCTACCTCATGTTTCAGCTCTCGCATCTAATGCTATTACTCACTGCAACTTTTACAGCGAGTGTAGAAAAGCGAAAGGAACTCGAGAGTAAAAAACATCATCATCATCACTTGCATATATATGTATTCCATTCCATTCTCAGTCAGTCACAGTCACTCACAGCCTTGATATTAATCATTTAGGCATTCCTAAAATGTAACCCGAGAAGAAGTTTCTGTTTTTGTTTCATTCGAGTTTTTGAGTTAAAAAACATATTTCTGCGTCACAATGGAAAACAATAATTTTTTGCAGCAGCGCACTCAACAAGTGCCGATTCCCCAGTTCCACGAACAGGTCCAAAATTTGCCAAATCTTGAGTCTGAAACGACAATTATGAGGCCTCTAAATCTGTCTTTAACCTCACATCGCAGTCCACAAATCTACAGGGATCCACGATACGTAGAAAATCACAATGAGCCTCAGCCAAATTTTCCCCACCGAATGGAAGACGAAAGTGCTCAGATGCGGGCTGCTCGTATCCAAGAAATGTTTTTAAAAGATCAGTTAAGTTATTGGCAACATAAATGCAGTGATAAAGACTCAATCATAAAAAACTCCGTTCCAATAGCGGAATTCGAACAAGTTCTCAAAGAGAGAGCTGAGTTTCGTCAGAATGTGGTTGATTTGGAAGAGAAACTAAAGTTTGAACAAAGTGAGAAAGAGCAAAACAACTTGGATATGACCCGGAAACTGAATAAAATAAATGAGTCATGGGAACGTGTTAAAACGTTGAATGAGAAGATGACTTCCAAATCCAAAACTCACGAAGCAGTTGTGACTCAATTACAGTGTGAAATTGTCCAGTTAAATACTGATTTAAGGGATTCACAGGCCCAGGTGAAACCCTTGCAGAGTGAAAACGAGAAGCTGCTACAGAAACTTGAGAACTCTGAGGATGAGATGGAGGCTTTGCAACAGGAAATGAACCTACTCAATACAACAAATAAAGATAAGGTGAATAAGTTAGAGAAAAAAGTTTGTCGGCTCAGTAGCAACCTTATGGTGAGCTCCACCCAGTTGAAAACACGCGATGAGGAAATTGGGGAGCTAAAAAAAGTCATCAGTTCACAAGAAAATTTCATGAAATCTCTCCAAGAAAAGAATCTTGGTTTGGAAGAAAAATTGAAAGAAAGCGAGTTAAAATTGGAAGAGCAGAGTTGTGATATGAACACTCAATTGAATCAAAAAAACGTTGAAATTCAAAATTTGAGTAGGCAGCTGAAAGATACGAATGCACAATTAAGCGAAACAACTGGCTGTAATACTACATTGGAACAGCAGTTGAATGAAGTTGCTCAAGAATCAAAGAGACGAGCAGACCTTCTGAGGAATCAGGGAGACGAGAGGGAAGAACGGCTAAAGCTGCAGCTGCAGGACAAGAAGAAGCAAATTTCCAACCAGGAGTCGACTTTAATATTTCTGAAAGGAACCATCAAAACATTGACAAAGCAAGGGAATGAGCTCCAACTTAACAAAACAGAGCTGGAGAAGACTCTTGAGGAGAAAGTCGCCCAGCTTAAAACTAAGGAAGAGGAAATTAATAAGCAGCGAATAGTCATTGACTCGAAAGAAATCTCCATGAAATCTCTGCAAATGAGCCATCTTGAGCTGGAGAAAAAATTAAAAGAACAAAATGCAACGATTTGCAAACAAGCTGATTACATAAAACATCAGGTCAATCAAGTGGGAGAGATTTCAAAACTCCGAATGGAGCTTGCGCAGGTGAAAAGTCAAAATGAGGAGCATCTCGCCCTAATTTTGGAGCAGAATAAAACAGAGAAATGTAACCTTGATATAGAAATTGAGGGGTTATCGGAAACAAATGAGATTAATCGAATAGTCATAGAAGATTATGACAAAACTATCAAACGCCTGACACGAGAAAATTCCGAACTTCTAAAAAAAGTGAACGCACAGGAAGAAGGTTTGGAAATGGGAGTCTCAAATTCACTTCAACAAAACGTTGGCGACTTGGGTGATCCCAGTGGAAGTGAAATCAATACGAGCAATCAGAGCCAAATCAATGTTGTGGAGATAAAAGTTGAAGAAATTAAAAAAGAGTTTGATGAGAGTGAAAGTTGTGATGATGAAGCTCAACATCAGTCGGAGGATGGGAATGAAAGCTGTGAGGATCAATACCAAGATCAACCTGTGGGTGAGAGAGGAAGCTGTGAAGGAAAAACTCAGCAGCAGTTGGATCATGAGAGTGGAAACGTTGCGGATGAATCTCAGCAGCAATCAAATGATGAGAGCGAAAGCTGGGAGGATGTATCTAAGGAGAGATCGGAGAATGCGGGTGAACTGGAGCAATCGAACAATGATTGCTACTGTCAAGTTAAATTCGGAGACATGGCGAAAGAAAGTGAAAGGTGCTTGGAGAAGGAAGCGGACAAATCAGAGCTACTAAATGGGACTGCTATAGTGAAAAGAAAACGCAAACAGAGTCATTCTGATGCTTTTAAAATTGAAGAAACCAACAATCTACAGTCTATTGCCAAGCGGTTTCGTAGTGAAGTTGACATATTAAGCAGCCTTCAACTCCAACCAGTTGTTCGAATACTTCGAATAACAAGCAAATGAGCATAATTTTGGCCTGTATTTTGAGGTGAGCATTTTTTACTACTCACAAAATATGCTGTTTTAGGTCAATCAATAAAATAACTATTATTGTCGGAGTACTTAAATATACTATCAACTATAGAGGTTGCCTTCTTCTTTAAAGCCACATATTTCTTTCATACATATTTTTGTTCATGTTCAGATTATTGCTGTAGTTTGATAATGAATAAGTTTAATAATTTGTTTTTACTTTTATTTGTAGGCACCATCAATAGGATCAGAGCAGTGCGTCCCAGTGAAGAACCTCGTACTCTTGTAGCATCATTGAGGATCGCATCATCCGTTATCGGAAACCTAAAAAAGGATATGATGACCAAAAATCATGTAGAGTAAGGTGGCTTTAATTATCCGTCTGTTTTTGTAAGGTTAGTCGTTATAGTATAGTTATGAGCGTAATAAAAGAGTGAGCGTGACAAAGGTCACGGCGTAATATTAATAAAATTATTGAGTGACCGTGACGGTCACGCTCACTCAATAATTTTATTAATATTACACGAATTTTTGTTGTGGTTGTGGAAAGCTTTAAGCTTTAAACTATACTATTATGTTACATGAATCATTTATTTCTTTCCAGGTTTGTAAGAATGTTTACAAGTAAAATGTGTTGATTCCTGATTCATTAATTAGTAATATTTACTAGTGATAAATAGCATGGATGGAAATATAACCTTGTCAGAACTCTTTGCTATGCCAGAATCAAATTTTATACTTTTATGTACATAT
This sequence comes from Orchesella cincta, assembly GCA_001718145.1. Taxonomy (NCBI): domain Eukaryota; kingdom Metazoa; phylum Arthropoda; class Collembola; order Entomobryomorpha; family Orchesellidae; genus Orchesella; species Orchesella cincta. Next base: position 19,433 of record LJIJ01001155.1, read on the forward strand.
ACATTATTTATATAAGCGTCCCGATACAATAGTACTCTTTTATGTGTGTAAACTACAATGAGTTATAGATAGCGTTAGGTCGTATGAGATAGAAAGTACCCTAAAAGTCGGGAAAATTTGTACTTTTGTAAAAGTATTGACTTATAGTCATTCCTTAAAATATAACTTAATATTTCCTGAATTTTGCAATGAATTTATAGCTTTATTTTGCAACTCAATTTTGCCTTATTGTTTGAATAGGAACGGTAAAACCAGGAACATAATTAAAACACGAACTAACTGTTAGCAAACGATGGAGTTTGTATATTATGATATTTAATTACGAGTGTATGCCATTCGTAGCAAAAACTATTGTTCAATTATGTCACAGTTTTTAAATAAAATATTATTTTAAAACCTAATCTTCAACTGTGTTGTCTGTTATTTGATTTCTACAATAATTTCATTGTATTTCTACATTCAGTATCCATTCAGTTAGTTTTTAGTGTTTACTTTAGATGTTATAACACACATTATAAAACTCAACAGAGCAGAGCTTGCAGTCTTTTTGATCTTCGCATTGCATGATTTTCGTAAGAAAATGGGAAACAAGTCACAAGAACCAAAATATTCAATAATAAATTGAAGTTTACAGATCATTATTTCAATAGCTTATCCAAAGTCCCTCTTCATTTTGTGTCCATTCACATCATACAATATTACATGAGTTTTTTTTGTTACTCAAAATAATGGTAAGCACAGTCTCAGTACTCAGGGAAACGTGAGAAAAGTATATCTCGGCATGGGTTTTGTGTACTCTAAGCAACTCCAAAGCCACCCTGATAAAATGCATACTAAGTGTGTATGTCCTTTCAGCTAGAGCCAACGCGTGCTACATTATTAATACAGCCAAATATTCAAAACCGCATGGATATCCACACGTTTACTTGACATCACTACTTAAGTGTTGCATACTAGTAAGTTTGTATTACTAAAAGTTTTCAGTATTAGTAAGCCTTACTGATTTCTATTTAGTAATAGTATTAGTTTTAGTAAAAATTTTGGAAATAATTTTAGTAATAGTAATAGTAAAAGTAACGCCAAAATCATTTTAGTAAAAGTAATTACTAGTAATGGTTTTAGTAATCTGAAAAAATCAATATATAAGCTGATAAATTAGATAGTACAAATTTTGTTTTAAAAAATGAACATGGTTCATTCGTTCAAAATATCGTTCGATCCCATCTGCTATTAATTTGTTTGAGCACCTGAATTTGTTTTTACATTTTTGCTTGGAAAGTTGAAAGTTCGGCAATCAAAATAGCGAAGACTTTGTTGATTTTTGAGTAAATATCTTACACAGTTTGATCCAAAAGCATAATAATTTTCAATCCTTCACCGGTTTGCTATATTAGCGCTGCTACTATATGATTCGTATAATACGACTATAATTAGAATTTGATTATCAGTTCGAAAGGTATAAATAAATAAAATATGTACATTGGAAACATTATAATACGCACGCAGGCCTACTGCTTCAGGAGAAACGAGTTGAATTCATTCCTACAGTATGTTCATAATATTTATATGCATAAAGCGAGTATTCATTGCCAAGCAAAGTGCATGAGTAGGCAGCCCACCAAGAAAGTACAAGAATTACTAAAACACTTACTAGTATTCTTACTAGTTTTTATTCTAGTAATAGTAAAAGTAACGATTTTAGAAACTTTTAGTAATAGTAATAGTAAAAGTAAGAAAATTGGAAAACATTTTAGTAATAGTAAAAGTAATTACTAAAACCAGTTTTAGCTATTAGTAATAGTTTAGTAATGGTATTAGTATGCAACCACCCCTCCCTCCCCAACTACTCATATAAATGCATAATGCTCTTGGCTTCTAAAGTATTGTATGAATAAGACGAGGACTGGCTGAACTTGCATAAAGAACCGGCTAGTTGTCAATATATATTATGCTAATTCATGCTACGTTATCTCATCGCTTTAGTGAACTCACTACTATGCCCCCTTACAATACCAGCTAATAGGGTACATTTAGAGAATTCTTTCCCCATTGCGATTTTTGAACATGCGAATATTATGCATATTTGCACACTCAATCTCATGCACATTCCAATATCGCTAATTCTTTCTTTATTTGTGTCTATTCAATCTACTGCCTATTACCAATGACCTGCCATATTTGAGAGCAAAAGATATGATTAAGCAATAATGTTAAACGTTAACAATGTGTGATTGTGAATTTTTGCATACTTTCCTTCGCGGGAATGGCATAATTAAAATTTTATGCTGAAGCTTCAGCTGCTGCTAGTGCAGCCTTATACCACTGCCCAAATGTATCAGCCCCAGGCTGGTTGATTTCCTCCCATCCCTTCATCATTCCAGCGCATTTTTCAAGATAAGCAGCGATTTCCGAGAACCTAGACATATCATGTTCCATCGCTTTGAGAGTTGTGAGAATTGCCACCATCGAGAAGTCAGCTATGGTCAGCTCACTTCCAGCAATAAACCCATCCTTCAAGAAATCTTCAACGTAGCCTAAACCTTCATCCAATCTGGCTAGCTTGACTGGGTCTGGCATTATTTGGTCATACATGACTGGCCACTGTTTTCAAGAAAGAAAAGTATGTTTCAATTTTCCATTTGAAATTCTTAAGCGAGCATAAGCAAGTTTACATTCCTATTTGACTTACGAAAGCGTCCATAAATCGGACATAGAGAGTACCCAAATCAAAGCAAATCCGCATATCAACCAAGGCTCGCTTTGCAGAGTCCGACGGATATAAATTCTCTGCATATTTATTTCCAAGATACATTAGCATAGCTCTGCTCTCTGTAATTATCAACCCGTCATCTACCAAGGTAGGAATAGTATGCTGTGGGTTTATCTACAAAAAATTTGAAGTTTTGAAAAATTAGGCTCAATAAGAAAATTAGGCATGGAATTTTATGTTGATCTTACCTTCATGTATTCAGGATCGAGCTGTTCTCCTTTCAAAATGTCCACTACCTTGAAATCCACATCCAACTCTAAATACTCAATTAGAAGCCGAACCATTCGGCAAGGAACACTTGGTTGCAATGCATATAATTCGATACCCATGTTTGCAAATCTTGAAATATCAGGTTATTAAAATTTTACTGTTAATGCGAGCAAAGTTAAAGTAATGTTTTCTGGAAATTTTAGAAACTTTCGCAGCTACTACTATGATTTACGTCTGAAACTCAGACCGATTTAGATATTGGGTGTGGTTAGGAAAAGAACTGCTTCGAAACTGGGAGAAAGTTCAGGAGCGGAGTGGCTATTATGGAAAGTGTACGAAAATGTGTCTAGTTTCGATTGACGAGTCAAGCTCAAACATTAGGGCAAGTCGTGCATGTCAAATCAAACGAAAATTTGGTATTTTTGTCCATAATGCCTGTTTTGTGTGGTTCCGTTTATCAACTCCGTGTCCGTACATAAAAACATTTTGCTTATATGCCTTACTACAAGCTATGCTATATAAATATGTAAAAAGTATACTTTCTTATGTGTATTCATGGTCTAGCCCCGGTTTTTGGTTGTCAATAGTGGGAGCAATTTTTCATCCAAAAACATTTCATACGTTTCAGGGTCAGTCAGTCAGCCACCTCACTTTCTTACACAAAACTGCTCGGGAAGAGAAAGTCGGTGAATAAACTAGTGACAATCGATTTCTGCATATTCAGTCAGTTGCCAATAAAAAAGGGATGTGAGAACAGAAATGCAATCAACAAGACAGTATGCATAATTTACAACGTTTTCTCGTGCCCTTTTTCTAACACTGTAAATTTTACTTTGTCTTTCCTTGAAGATGGAGTGCATATGTACATGCTAAATTCCTGCAATGCTTAGCTTTTGCAACTCGGGGGCATGAACAAAAATAACCTGCTTTTAAAACGTTAAAAAATCAAAAGGAGCTTTAAAAAATTAGACATTTTTCACCACGATCCATTTACCTTTGAAGTAGCTAACTTGGTTGTATAATCAATATCAAAAAGCCTTACGTCCAATCCCAATCCTAAATGAAATTGTAGTCGCTAGGAAAATTTTAATAATGCTTATTAAGCAAAACGTGTTTTAAAACCTTGAGCTGTTTATGTATTTGAACTTTGCAACATGAACAGTTGCCTGCTGAATGCATGAATACGGGCAAAAAATGACAAGCAGTTTAACTTTTGGGGAGTTGTTGGGTTTTATAGCCTTCGACCGACTGTATGCTTTAATCCTTTTCTTTTTTGTCTCCCTATTTCCATTTCATTTTTAGAATGTAGAGTGACAAATGTTCATAGCCTTCAACGCTACTTGACCCCATTCATGCACGGAGACAGATAAATGGCTTAATTTTAGTACGAGAAAAATTGAGTCAGTGGCCTGGGAAGGCTAATTTTGAATTAAACTACTTGTTCCAGTTGAAATCTAGTTGTAAGAAAAATAAGCAAGTAACGCGATATCCTTTTTGTGGGTTGGGTATGCAAACCTGTATAACTTAAAAATTGAATGCTGGCGGAGACCTGTGAAAATTAGACCTGAGATAACTGTTTTACATTTTATTTAATGCCGTCTAATTACAACCATAAAAATAAATGACCTGAGAACGGCACCATAAACGTCAACTCATGTACGCCAAAATGTATTTTAGCAAACCGAGCATTTACATGTTGTATCTTGTGAAAACTTGTCCTTGATATTTGATATATTATGAGACTTACCGTGGAACATCAAAAGACATCTCCAGTTCATGTAATTCTACTTTATAGTTGTCATATAGTAAAAAATCTCAGAGGGGAAGATGGGACTGATGAAGTAGTACTACCACTTGTCTTTGTATTCACAAGTGAGTTACGATGGCTGGAGTATACGAGCTGGGTGGTGGTACAGATTATTATCTTGTTGCCCCCAAACAACGTCTGACAAAGCTTACATTGTACAAGTAAATGAGGATTTGAAGTAGTTTACCTAATCTTTTGCTTCCTTCGTAGAGACAAAATAATTAAAAATTTATCAAGTAATATTTAAAATTTCTTAACTCCGCATTATAATAATAATATTTAATCTGCTAAACTATTAACAACCAATAATTTTATATAAGAAAGGTAAAGCTGTCATACTGGCACAATATTTGGTATGCTGTTCAACGATCTCCCAATCCATAAAATTTTATATGTAGGTTTGTAGTTCAATAATAGTCTTGTAGCTATATAAACTATCTTTCAGTTCACATCATCACCGAATTTGTTTCATAGGATTTTCCATGTGATGTGTAAAATGAAAAATGAATGTTATCTTTTTCCGCAAGCCAACATGGGATAAAATATGTCCTGGTACATTGTATACCAACACGGATTTAGCATTTTTATCTAAACAAAAAGGTCGTTCGTAACCACATCCAGCTGCCATTCAAGTTCAAGACTGGCCGATTACCATTAACCATTCATTTCATTTTTGTGGAGTCAGCACTGTCAGCAGGCAGAGCAATGAAGTGCGCTCAAACCAATACTACAAGTTAGAGGATTAGACTGAACCACACGTAATATATACATAATATGCGCTTTTTGTTGGTTATGTGCATGGCATATATCTTCATCGCCAGTTGACCATCTACCACGAGCTGCTAATGAACAGGTTTAGTATGCTATAACCGCAGTAATGAACACGGAATGCGTTTTCATAGGCGCACTGTGAACTTACGCTTACAAGTAAAGTGCCTAGAAATTGAAACAAGATTATCTTGAGCTGTCAGACGTATACTGTATATTAGGACGTGGGTGCATCTGAGTTGAGGAATTATGATGATTCTGAATAATTAGCTCTGGCCGGTGATAACATAAACTTGCGGTTGGTCAAGCCGGTTTTGCAACCGGAGCATATTTAATTAATTAATTCAAGTGAGGGTTCCATGGTGTAACGGTTAGCACTCTGGACTTTGAATCCAGCGATCCGAGTTCAAATCTCGGTGGAACCTCAGCATTCTTTTTGTCTTCGCTTGATTAAGTTGCATGCAAAGTAATTCGTTTATTACAGTACCAAGTTTGAGTAGAGTAGATACAGAATGTGTGCATGAAAGTAACGGTAAGCTGAACATAATATACATGCCAATCCCTCGAGCAAGTTAATAGAAAACGGTGTTTGACTGCACACCAGAAAGCTTAATGAATCAAATAAATTCATATTGAAGTTATTTAAGATCACTTGTATCATAGTTTTAATTACTATAAACTGTATTTACATATATACCAGGTTATACGGTAAACAAAGTGATTGCCCTTTTCAGATTTTCTAGATTGCTATAAATAATATTATTACTGTTACAGTTACTCCTACTGTGTACTTTAAGAAACGTAAGCATAACTTCCTATCTTTACCCGGAGAAAAACACTACACTATCATAAAATCAATATTTAAACTAAAAACTAAGCACATCTTTTAATATTACTTGTGCAACAGGGAACCATAATAGTAAGTAATAGCTAAATATTTCATTTACGTAATAAGAAGGCTATTTTAAACATTACACAAACAATAAATAATAATAATAATTTGTAACTATACTTGGATACTGGTTAAAGTTACTAACTCAAAAGCTCACAGTCTCCTCCACACTCCAAATCGTATGATCCATCCAAAATTGCAAGCATTAGTGTTGGTTCAAAAGGCTGGGGCTTTGCGATACTCTCATTATCGGAAGGCTATAATTGCAACAGTTAATTGGGCACGATTTTTTGGTTAAAAAATAAGTAAATTGTAATAAGTAAATAAATTAGTTGAAATTTAGCATTAAATAAAACGTTTTTCCATAGTTAATCTTCCACAGGATATCCTGAAGACGCTGGTTTGCCTAGAATGTAAATCAAATTTATACGTATTCATTATTAGAATGGTGAAAGTAACCCAATAAATGCTTACCAAGCAATAACAACAAGATCGTGTACAAATTACAAACATTCATTCAATCTACGACATGGTATTGTTTTTTATGACTTTGATTAACAATAAATTTTGTATATAACTGAACAACTTACCAGAAAAATAGCGACAAGAAATAGATTTTCATCACATCTCTACTCATCATCATCCACAATCTCCCCGGGTTCCGGTTCATTTTCCTCGTCAATCCTTTCAGTTATACTGACTTTTTGAGGAATTTGATTCATTTTTATACAAATTTTATTGGTTTCTGCCTGTACGGTAGCAGAAACGTCATCGCTGTGAAACTTTTTGAGTTGAGGCTCAGCTATTTCACAGTTGTCATCATCATCAAAACATCGTTTCATAGAGGTAGCAACTGGTTTCCTCGCATTTTCCCCTGATAAAGCAGTCAACTTATTCTTGGCTGCGCGTTCGCAATTTTGCTTTCGTTTGTTTTCAGCAATCCTGATGATAGATTTGGCTCGGGTCATGTAGTCAACTTTGGCTTTTTGCTGTTGCAGCTCCTTCTGTAGGCCAATAATACGACTTTCACTCTTCCGTTTCTGCGTTTTTACTCTTTCGTTCGCGTCCTTAAGTTGGGCCTTCAGACTATCAATCGTTTCGGTTTGATCGTTATCGTTGGCATGAATTCTTTCTGCAAATAAACTGCGAAACTCTTTATTTTCTCCTTCCCATTCGTTTAACTGTTTCGATAATTTCTCTTTGTCGGCTTTCAATTTTTCGACTAACTCATCCTTGGCAATGTTAATTTTATCTTGGAAATCCTTAACCTTCTCACCAAGACGCTTGTTATCCTTCTCCTTTTTCTGAAGTGTATTATTTAGTCGTTTTATTTCTCGCTCCAGCTTACGAATCTTCATAATAAGATACTGTTTATAGCTTTCTTTGTCCATTTTCATCCTTTCTACATCCCTTTTAAATTCATCGTTAGCGTTAACCTGCAAGAGTAACTGGTTTGAAAAAAGTTCCTTCCGTCTTTTCTCTATCTCGATTTGCTCTTCCATCAATTTTAATTGCACTTCCTTGTCCTCTTGTAATTCTAATATTATGTTCTCTTTCAACCCCAGCGAAACTTTTAGTGAGTCAACTTCCTGTGATTTTGCTTTCAGTTCTTCCTCTTTATTATTTAGTAAGTTAGAAGTCTTGTCATGTTCTTTTTTCAGTTCTTTTTTCTCTTTCTTCAGTTTTTCAACCTCTTTAGCTGACTTATCACGCTGAGCAACAAAATCGATATTTCTTTTCACTGTTTCATATACATTAGAATTTAGAGCTTGGACTTCCGCATTGCGCTGGTTTAGTGTCTTGTTCAAAGTGGCATATTCAATTTGCAAGAGCTGGAGCCGTTCCAATTCTACTTTCAGCTCGTGCTCAGTTTTTCTTGAATTGTTTTTCAGTTTCGAACCACGACTGTCCAGCAACGTTTTTAATCGTGCGATCTCTCTCTGAAGAGAAAGCACTGCATTTTCTTTTTGCATCAACTTCTCCTGGATGGACGCTATCCTTTCCCTTAAATCTTCAATCTCCCCTTCTGACTTGTCTCGAATAAACCCCAGTTGACGAAGCTCTTGTTTCAGCTTCAGAATTTCTGTGGAATGTTTTGAATCGGCTTCTTCCTTTTCAGATGCCAACTTTCTGTTTTCAGCCTCCAAATTCTGAATATTGGTTTCTAGATTGTTGGCATCACTTTCCAAAGCGTCTAGCTTCCTAGTTAGCTTTTGCTTTTCAGCCACCAAAAACTCATTATTATTCTTATAAGTGTCATTTTTAAACTCAAATAGTGCATTTTTGCTATTCACTTCGTCAAGTTCCACCTTACGGTCATAATATTTCTTTTCCAAGCTTTCAATTTCAGCTTTTAGATCGTCTTTTTCATTTTTTTGTTGCTCAAATTGAACCGTTAGGTGTTCATTTTCCACTTTCTCGCTTTCCAATTCCTGCTTCACGTCCTCAACTTTCGTTTTCAGCTTTATATTTTCGTTACTTAAGTCCGTGACATTTGTTTCCAAAGCTGTTTTTTCATGCTTTAGCAAATTCCGCTCACAGCATACTTTTTGTACCTCCACATCTAATTGCTCGACTTGAGATTTCGCCGTCTCAAGCCTTTTCTTAACAGCTTTATGTTCTTCATTTGAGAAAGCCAGTTCCTTGTTTAAAACATCAATATCGTGCATGAGTTTGTGATTTGCTGTGGTAAACTTTCCCTTTTCTAAATCCGCCATTTCTTTCAATTCCTTCATCTCGGTTTCATGAGTTGTTTTTAAAGAAGTAAGCTGGTTTTCCAAATCCGCTATAATATGGGTGCCTTCAGTAACTGCTGCTGTAAGTTTCCTTACTTTAATTTTCATTGATTCGAGCTCATCCACCGTTAAATTATTTCGTATCCTTAGAGTGTCTAGCTCATCTTTTAATTTTGTGTGCTCTTCGGTGAGAATTTTATGCTGATCAACGACTTCATTATATTTCGAAACCGTAGTGTTCAATTTGCTCTGTAAATCGCTTTGAACTTGCTCTTGCGCTTTTAAGCTTTTTTTGAGCTCTTTATTTTGGTAAACTATACCTTCTTTGAAAAGCTCCGTACATTTTGTATTGAACTCCAGATTTCTGTTTAAATGGTTACTATTTTGTTGGGCGCCAGGTCGATAAGGCCCCGATTTATTGACAATCATCGAGCCATTCTGCTGCCAAGTTTGACGTGGATAAAGTGCTGCACTTTTTCCGGCTTCTGTAGAATAGTCATTGTAGCCTGGAACTTGTTCTTGGGACTGTAGTACATTCTCATAATTGGGTTGTGGATACGAGGAGACGTTTGGTAATTGGTGTAGCAGCTCCTGATGCTCGTTAGGGTCATCCATTTTAATAATCTAAACGAAGGATTGCAAACATCAAAATATATAAGACTTGTGAGATCTTGGACAATGGATAAATGCTTTAGCTTTATACGCATTGCCTTGCCTTCATGATGATAATATAAAATTTTGCTATGTAAATGTAGTGTATTATCGGCAACGGATTCATTAATGCAGTCAATAACCTTTGGTAGCTCATGACGTTTGCAAATGACAAAATGAAATTTTTGGTATAATGAAAACGAGATTAGCCCCTTATGTTCTTAGAAAAATTAGTGCTTTACTATCCTATTTTTGCAAATTTGGCGAATACATGTGTCAAAAATTCTATATGAGCGACGACTATCCATAATAAATGTAAACATGTTCTGCTAATAACCAGCAACCCTTAAACATCATATTAAATATCAGAAAAGACTGAGAAGCCCACGCTGACCTGTGTATTATGCTGTGCTTTGTGCGTATTTTGTATACGTACATGCACTCATTTTATGGTCGTGTCCACTCGAAACATACATAAATGTCTTATAACTTGACTTCGAATGGAGTTCATAGAAAATGCTACCATTGTGATTCCAACATGCTACTTGTGTCTGTATTTTATCATTATCATGATTCCTCATCGTGAAAACACTACTTTAGTTGTACTGAGCTACAAATGGCAATTGATGAGTGATGACATCATTTCTTTTCAAAGAAAATGCAATCTACCACCAGAATTTAGATTAAAATAAGCATTCCTGACTCAAATTTTTCGCCTTGTCTTGATAAAAATATGGTTTGATATCAGAGGGTATAGCAATGACTTGTATATGGATTTTATGATAAATCTTGTGAAATTAATGCAAAACAATATGTGAAACGGCAATGCAGATTCATGCAAGTCTCGTTACTCATTTAAAAATTTTTACTACTTACCACGGGTGCTGCTCGCAGTGCTCGCATGAATTTTCCAGCTAGGGCTCTACAGATCTTAATAAGATAAGTATATTTTTATAACCTGGAACATATGGCGAAGAAGAATTAGACCTAAATATGCTTATAAATATGAGTTTATCTTGAAATAAATAATATTGAATGAGGTTCCAAACTTACAAACAGGTTTAATTTGTAAAAAACACTGAATTACAAGGCTGGTGGGATCCAAGGGCTTCCGAATTTCAAATATCTCTATTTAACAGATTGTAGCAGATTGGAAAGGTCTTGCCTGAAAAAATAATTGTACTATAAAGATGTCTTGATATGTATGAGCAAATTACATACGTGTACTTTTTTGAACAAGAGGTTGAGCTACTTTCTAAAGAGCGTTCTACGTATTGTATTGTTTGGCAGTAAATTTTATTTTCTTGGAAATGAAATGATTTCATCACCATTTATATTACAATGCTTTACATGAGTGTTGTACTTACGAGTGGCCATGATAATGTGATGAGCAAAGTGAAATGTTAGGTTCACAATGGAAATAATTTTCTTTTGTTTTTTGAAGGTTTCTAATTTAGCATTGGTTATCGAGGCTATTAGGGGTGTAAATAACACGTACAAGGTTATCATACGTGTAAATTATCACAAAATGCACGAACTGCAATATAGTTATCAAATTTTTTAATCTGCTTTTTGCCATTTGGGTACAATTTAACGTTACAGTACAAAGCTAATGTAATTTAATTGGCAGTGTTTGATTTGTCACGGTTTATGCATACGGTTATGTATGTATTTTTTTTTTTTTATTACTGTTGTTTTAAACTTACTTTGGTATATATGCAGCGTCTTATATAATGCAAGCTTCTATACGCTAGAATATGAGAAGGAGTGCATGAAAGTCTGAAGCATTGGTTTTGCGTGTTCTGAATGCCTTGAAGTTAATACTTTACTATACTTTATTACCTTTTACCAGATTAAAATATTTAATTAGTAATTTGATGTGAACTTAATGCATAAAAAATATAATGACTGGAGATGGCGAGCATCGATCTCGCTACTCTCACATGCTAAGCGAGCGCTCTACCATCTGAGCTACATCCCCAATATTGAATACGTTGGTAAAAAATGACAATAATTATTGGTGGGCTGTGTGCTCTACTTTTTATTTTCGTACATCGTAAGTACAAGTACGTCGTACAAAAATAGAGGTGTCGAAAAAGGAGAGCGAGACGGTTCTTTGCTTCGTGCAAACAGTTCACATTTTCTATTTAGGCAGTTCGCTTGAATACATGCCTACGACAATCATAGAATGTGAATGCTCATACAATGTTGAATATGGATACACATATTTGTTATTATTAGGACAAATCGTAGATTTTTTTACAAATGCTAGATTTATAACGGAATAACTACAAAATAACATGTACAATACAACGTACAATAAACATCATCATATTCATCATCCTTTGGTTCTAAATGGACTGCTAGTTTTATTTTATTACTAAACACAAATTTTAACGATCTGGCACCTTCTTTTGATTTATATTTAAGTTACTAAAAGCTATTTACATTGATAGTGCATAAAACATACTTTTTCTAGCATTTGCAAGCATCCTGCAGCAACCAGAGAAATCACAAACATTTTGAACAACCCATTAAACACTGAAAGTGGGAGGGCATAAGGTTTGGATTTTTTCGTCTGTTTTTTTGTTGCATCATTCCCATTTATGTACTGCATGAAGAAATTGGGACGTATGCTGTATTCCAATGTTTTCCTATATTTATGTTTTGAATCAAAACTCCACACAGCATTGCGAATCAAAGAAAGGGAGCACGCCAGTTCTATGTTGACAGTCCACCTCCTATATAATCCAGCTTCCTCTAATTGTGCCACCCCATTACTAAAAATGGACCCAAAAAAGCCTACACTCGAAACCCAGATCGTAGTTACTCTTAAACCTTCAATGTTAATAGGGTCCGATACCACTTTATCCTTTGCAAGAACTACTATAGCTCGCTTTAATTTCATTACAGTTTCATGCTCATCTATAACTGCTAAACTGGATGAGTTTAGCCACTTTCTTTTGGGTTTCAATGGTTGATCAATAACTCTTCGAACAAATTTATATCCACGTGATTTATAATGGTGAATATTTTTATTTAATAATGCCAAGTATTCATGGTTGGACGAGTTGTCTGTATAATATGTCGATTTTGGGAGCAGCGACTGAAGAAAAGATCCCGAATCAATTGCTATCCCCTGTTTAATTAAAACGAGAGAGGAAAGTGTCACTCTTGAATAATTTCCATTCATAAGATCTCCAAAGGTTTTTGGCCAGACAGGTTGCGTTCCTCTGCACAAGGCGGAAAATATTTGCCCTCTGTATGCCCCAACAATTATTACACTAATAAGAATTCTCCATGCGAAGGAAGATGATGGCTTTCTGTGCATCCAAGAACCAACACAAATAGGCTGATCCAACATTGTTGCAAGGATGGATAGCAGATTAATTGACCAACTTCCTGTAAATTTCCTCCCTAATACGAGCATAGAGACGCTACTTATTAGAAGACAGGCCCAAATAAACTCGTCGAGCGGTTTTAGAAACGCCCAGGCGTATTTTGAAGGAATATCCTCGATGACAATGAAAGCGACGGGTTCCACCGTTATTCCAAAAGATATGTAGTTTTGTCGAGCTTTTAAATATGACTCCACATTAACTGGTGAAAGGGGCATGTACTTTACAACCATTGAAATCTCGTTAGTAGGATCCGTAGTTATTGAAAAATTTAGTTTTTTCTGAAGTACCAAAAGTGTGCAAATCTCCAAATCAGGTATGTTCCCAGCAGTTGACAGCACAGCTTTTGCCAAGTTATTGCAATCTTCAAGGTCATGGGTATGAAGTTCGTCTGTTTCTATCTTGGAAAAAATTGGCAATTCATTCATGCTGGCGTAAAATGCTTTCCAGTCGATTTGCAGTAAACTGTTAATTTGTTCTGATGGCACTACTTGTAGAACATCCAAGCAAGTGATACACACAGATAAAATTTCTGATACTGAAGTGATCACGAGTGCTAAACCGTTTAAAGACGCTCTGGTTAAGATTAAACGGTAATAATTGCTGTAATGTAGTATGGATTTATTATGCCAGGTCGCAAAGAAAATAAGGGCAGTTACGATTTCACCTTGAGTCTCTGATACTTCAAGCCTTTCAAACAACGGTTCCTGCTCCACTTTGTTGTGTGAAAAGGCTGCTAATTTGTTGCCATCAATGCCATTTTCATTAAAGACCAGAATTAAACACAATGAAAACCTCCCTGATTGGTCATCATACATGAGTGAGTTTTCCGTTTCCAAAGAAAAAGTTGCTATACGTCCATCCGTTGTGGTGTGGCTGATAAGCTTCGAAGATAGCTCTTCATCCGAAAAGTTTTGAAATAATATAAATTTAATGTGACAGTCCTCAAACAAATGAAAAAGTCGGATAACTTCTGTCTTTATGTCAATTTCAGCGAGGACATTCAAATTACAAACTTTTGCTAAAATTATCAAATAAATTAAAGTGGAATAATTGACACACATCCCGTGATGTTTTTGCACGTTTTACCAATTTACTCTAACAAATCCGTCTAGTATGATATTATAACGTTTTGCGTTCATTCTAAAAAATAAATGAAGAATATTATATTAAAACTAAAGCAAAATATTCTTGTGTTGTTAGCTTATAATTATTGTTAAATACTTATTTATTTGCTTTAAGACAAGAAGTGGCTGTATGTGTGCTGATATAGAGCGTGACAAACACTCACAAAAGAATTAATTTTATCACTTATAATGGAATGTAAATAAATTTCAAACAGCCTATTCTATTTCTGTAACACTTCAGTGAAAACATAAGAATACAATAATTTCCAACGAAAATGTTCTACAATTAGAATAACTCCAGAAACCCCCAATAAAATTGCGAGGGTCTTAAATAAATCTAGAAAAACGATTAAACTAAGCTTGTGTACTTCTTTTAATGAGGTACAATAACCACCAAACTGTATACAATATCTTGGAGGTAGCATCAATTCAAATGGTTTCTTAAAAAAGTCATGTCGCCTCTCCAACATTTTGAACACATTTTCAACAAATAAAATTGATTCAACCATATCATAATTTACATTCCAGCGATTCCAAATGCCTGATTCCTCCAACTGAGCTAATACACTAGCAAAAACTTGCTTGAAGTAGTTTTCAGCAATCCAGATATAAGTCACAGTAATTCCACTAATTATTGTGGGATTCGACACGAATTTTTCTCTGGCGAATGCCGTTAATGATCGTCCCAGCTTGAAGGTACATTTATGATTATCAATGATTGCTAACGTTTGCATTTTTACATACAACTTTGCATAATATTTATGCCTTTTTAACGGAGCAATAATTTCTACAGCTAGTTTTTCCTCATACTTGAAATACCGAAGGGCTTTGTCCAGCAATGAGTACTCACTATTTGGGTTTCTTTTTAGTGGGGTAAGCATCTGATGCAAAAGAGATTCGTTCGGAGTTAGGACCCCGTCAGTAAGATAATGTAGAGGGGTGATCGTCACAGGATTATAAGGTCCACTCACAATTTCCTTAAGGGTTTTAGGCCATTTTGGTTCGGATTCTTTGGTAAGATATGAAAAGAATTTGGCTTTGTAGGCCCCACTCAAAATCATGAGCATTGTTAGCCATACAATTCCATACGAAGGGAGCTTGTAAATGTCAGATCCAGGTAATAAAGGCTGGTCCAGTATGCTGGCAACAATCGAAAAATAATTGTTTGCCCATGACCCTGTATTATACCTTCCAATAATAAGGATAGAGAGGAAGGCTATTAGAAAGCAGTACCTAGAGGGAATGTCAAAGGGTTTTAGAAGCGTCCAGCGATATCTGGGATGTCGGTCTTGAATAACGATGAAGGAATATGAGTCTAATACGCTAGCATGCGGGATGTGGGTAATGCCAGTCATATCGCGAAGAGCCTTGAAGTTTTTCGGATATAGGGCTAATAATTCTATTAAACCGGTATTGTTTCTCTCATCTGAAGTCAATGTAAAATTAAGCATGTTTTGAAGAAAGAATACAACGCACAACCGGGGCATAGGAGGTTGATGCCTGAAGTTTGCAGGATCTTTGGCTAGCTGATCACATTGCCCCATGTTATAGTTTTGGATGTCGTTGACTGTAACTCGTGAGAAAATGAGAGCTTTGTTGAGATTTTTATGTAGTTCTTTCCAGATCCAAGCCAATTCTAAGAGTGATTCAATACGCCCCGTTTCCAGCCTGTGCAATAATGTGTTGCAAGTGATGCAAATGAAATGAACTTGTTGGTAAATATCTATCAAAAATATCATTCCAGTTGCGTTCATTTTTTGTACGTGGCTTTTGTAAAGTAGTGATGGGTTTCCATCTGTGGGTTCCGAACTGGTTAAGAAAATTAAATGGTTTGGTTTGGGGTTCTCCAAAACGGTTTCAGTTTCATCTGGAAATGTTCGTCCAAGTAACACAGCCACAGGACGTCTTGAAGAGCTAGACTTGTCAGCGGAGATATTATACCAATTATGTTTATGGAAATCAACATAGATGTGAAAAGAACAAGTTGAGAGGTGCTCTCGTAAGATGAATGTGCTATTTGATCGCCAACTTTCTACATCTACTGAATATGTGATAGTTTGATTGAATGATAACTCGTACATGAAATCTGAAACTGTGTATTGGAAATCTTGATATCGTTGAGGTAGTATGAATTTGAAGTAACAGTTATCAAAGAACGCAATAAAATTTGATATTTCGTTCCTTTCCCTTTGTTCTATCGATGTTGCCACATGAAATTGAAGTATTACTATTACTAAAAATATTATCGGAATTTTTGTCATTTTGGAACTGAGGTCTCTTCAGTAGTTAGTTGACAAAAATGACGATTCGTTCTATGAATTCAGCATCTGCAAAACGTCTAATAGTTTAGCATTACATCATTCAACCGAACACCAATGCGAAGAATTTCAAGAACAGTTTATATTGTTATATAAGCTGTTTATTTTTGTTTTGTTGAATTAAATGTTAATCTAAACCCTACTTTTGTTTGGAGCAAACGCAAACAACAGCGTTTATTTAATAAAAAAATGGTAACACTTTAATTTATTTCAAAAGAAAATGTGGAGTAAGGGAGCTTTAGTATCATACAAATATTGTTCTTCCCCATATATACACTTTTTCTAATACTTGCCATACAAAAGATATGCCTACTAGAATTACAAAAATTTTCAACAACTGCTCAAAGACAATGAGTTGCAATGGTTCAGGATAAGATTTGACAAGTTGTTTTGTAGTATCCCCTTTCATAACCTTTATGAAAAAGCTTGCAGGTAGCTTAAATTTCAAGGTAACGTTATACCTCTGATGTCCATTTGTGTTGACTTGATTTATCAACTGGAGTGATTCAGCGAGGGCATAATTTGCATCCCATCTCTTCAAAAACCCTGCTTCTTCCAATTGGGCAAGTCCGTTTTTAAAAATTGGTTTGAAGAAGTTACCATTTGCAGTCCAAATGCTGGTTGATGTCAATCCGTTAATAATCACGGGGTCAGAAACCGACTTATTTTTAGCAAGAACCATGAATACACGTTTCAACCTAACGATGCAGCCACTAATGTCAACAATTGCTAAATGGGATGGTTTAAATTCCAGGTTTTGCTTATCAGGTTGGGTTATTAGGATATTTGAAAGCAGTAAGTTTTCGGAACTCTGATAATGTATTACTTCTTTATCAAGCCGTGAATATTCACTTGAATTGCGCTTCATTTCCGTTAGTTTGTCATGCAAAACGGAACCTACCGCATATGGCAAACCATCATTGTAAGTATAGTATGTGAACAAAGTGACCAGGGTATATTGCTCATTTAAAAGCTCGCTAATGGTCCCCGGCCAGATTAGCTTGGAACTTTTACTCAAAAATGAAAACATTTTCCCTTTGTAAGCTCCACTTAACACGAGTGTCAGCATGCCCCACATAATTCTGAATTCTTGGTGCTTGTAAAGAAATGAGGAAAATAGTAAGGGTTGATCTAGAAGACTAGCTAAAATGGAGAAAAAATTATTCACGAAATTTCGAGTGAAGTATGTTCCAATCGACAGGATAAAAAATATTACGATTACTAAGCAAATCCAGATAAATTTGTCGAATGGTTTTAGCAATGTCCATTGGTATCTGGGTGATGTATCTTCAATAGCAATGAAGGCAAATTGCTCCGTGTTGATCCCGTAAGGAATGTAGTCAATGCCTTTTACTCTTCTATGGACTTCCATGTGGTTGGATGACATTGGTAAATTTTGCACATCTCCGATGTAGTTTGCGCCTAGTGAAACGATTGAGAAATTATACCTTTGCTGTAAAACCATCATTACACAATGGCGCGGTTGGGGCATGAAGTTATTTTGATCTGGTACGGTTTTTGCTAACTCGTCACAACGCTCTATTTTGTAGATTTGGAGCTGGGATGGGTGAACTATCATGGAGAATATCGGAGCTTGGTGCAAGTTTGAGTAAAGATGTTTCCATTTCATTTGAAGCATTTGTGGACTTTTAAGCTGATCTGGGTTTAGTCTCTGGAAGGTATCATCAGTAGAAATGCAGGTAGCACAAATGAAGAATGTGTTTTGATGGATGTCAATTAAAATTGAGAAACCAGTTGCACACGTTTCTGGCACTAAGGTTTTGTAGAACTGTATAATTTCTTGTTTGAGTTTCACAGTCTGTTCCAAGTCCAGACTGGTAAAGAAAAATAAGTGGTTTGGTTTGTCTACTACTTGATTCGGTATGATTTGAACTCTACCAAGCAAAATGGCAAAGTGGAAATCATTTTCATGGGAGTCAATAAAGCCATGAATAAAACAGGAAGAAAATCGACCTCCTGTTCGACGGTATTTGGTAGCAAAGTTTTCTGATTCTACGGAGAATATTATTAGCAATGTGCTAGTTGCTCTTACTGTTTGCATGATAATTTGTAGACTGGACAGCATTTCTTTAGAGAAACGATGAGGTAAAATGAACTTTAAGTGACAGCTGTCAAAATGTGTAAGCAATTCACTATTCATAGCTAAACCGATTTGAAGGTTGATTGACACTTGTACAAAGAAATGAATGATTGAAATATAACATATTTCGATTTGAATTCTTCTGGGCATGATTTATGAAAGTTAACAAATTATAGACCAGCTTGGGTTCCTATACAGTGAATTGTCAGTTTCTGGTTACAAAACTCTCATAGAGTAATCAACTGCATTTTTTAAAATACAAGCAGCCACGCAATTAAAATGTCTCATTCTCATAATTATTCGAGTGACGCCATCAGCCATGGTAAATAAATTTTTTGACGTTTCATGTGTAAACTGTATATGTTCATAAATTTTCTCTTATAGTATATGCTAAAAAATTTGTGATGCAAAATCATATTTGAGAGCTCTTCTATGAGAAACCTATGCAAATATTGTACTTACGTCCTTAACTATACCTATAATTTGTTTTAAAACCTAAACCATTCATTGTATTTATTTAAACACTTCGGCATTGGCAATTGGAAATTCACAGAATTATTATTTTTATCCAGCTTTTTGGCACTTACTCTAAAGTAAGTACTTCAACTTAAAGAAAAGGGAAAGTTGTGATCATACATATATGACAGTCAGAACATGAATTTTATGGGATAACATGTGATTTTAAAACATGAATTGAAGGCTTTTTTATGTAAATTGTGTGCAATAAGGTATTTATCGTTTGCTGAATTATTTGTATTATGTGTGTGAATGTGTTTTTACTGAATACGAGCATGAATGATCATTTAGCCTTTAAATAAAAGTTTGAAGCGTTATGTAAACTATTTTCTACACAGCTTTCAAGCTTCTAACTATCTGCCAGCCTGCAGCAACAGTCAAACAAATCCCACACATTTTGAACAAGCCCTCAAACACTACTAGCTGTAATGGAGTAGGTATAGCTTCCAGCTCTTTGGCCATGTCACCGTTCCTCTGCTGTATAATATGATACCTTAATTCGACTCATGTGAATCTTTTCCCTATATTAACCTATTGACTAAAGCCGGGAATCCAGTATTTCTCATTAACTTATAAACAGACCGAATTCTCCAACTGTGAAACGTGTTTGCAACGTGGCAGCAAATATATGCGGGCTACCACTGGTTACTGAAAATCCGTAAATGTCCAAGAGCTCTGATACAACCTTTTCCTTTGAAAGAACCCTGAAAGCCTGTTGTAATCGCTGGATACAATCCTTGTAGTCAACAATTGCAAAGTGAGAGCTAGCAAATCCAGAATTAGATGAATCTAAAACTTCAGAAACAAAATTTTCCTCCCCACGATCATAATGTATGACATTTTCATCCAGCAAATTGAAATGAGAAGATGAATTGAACTTGAGGGGATTTAGCATTCCGTGAAGTAACGTTTCATTAGGAATTCGTTTTCCATTGACAATGTAGCTGGTTGCGGCCAACGTCATTTTGGTGTAAGATCCCTGCAGGAGCTCCCCAAGTGTTTTAGGAAATTCTGGTTCAGAAGCTTTGGTGATATATGAGAATATTTTCCCCTTGTAGGTGCCACCAATTACGATTAGCATTATAATCCAAATGATTCCATAGCACGGATACTTACTCAGATTCGAACCTATAAGCACGCGTTGATCGAGTATGCTTGCTAAAATTGAGAAGAAGTTGGTTGCCCATGTTCCCGTCGAATATTTTCCGATAAAGAGAATTGATGCAAACGCGCTCAGTAGGCAAAATTGGGTTGAAAAGTCAAATGGTTTTAGAAGCTTCCAAAGATATCTCCGTTGCGATTTTTCCACAACAACGAAGCTGAACGATTCGGTCACGCTCGCGAATGAAATGGGGCTCAAGATGCTACTACTATTACGGTTTAAAATTATTTCCACATTATTCGAACTTAGTTGAAGAAGTTCCAGGTGCTCAACTGCGTACAAACTTGTGCTTATTGAAAAATTCAGCTTGGTTTTAAGAAACAAGAGCACACATACTAGAGGCGTGGGAAGATTAAGCATTGTGGTGCAAGCCAGAACCCTTTTCTGCTAACGTTGTTAGCAATTATTATTATTGCGAACTCGAGATGGCAGGCCTTTACTGACTGCCTATCGTGATATAAGCAAACCTTTTATCTTGGTTTAATTTGCAATTGTAAGGATGGAAAAACTTGTCCAGATCCATTCTATGCTTCGCGAAGTCGGATAGCTAACCCAGATCACAGCTATATGCAATATACAGGTCGTGCAAGGAATGCATACACGATGAGACTTGTTGCCAGCAGAGGAATCTATTAAAATTCATAAAACCGTGTTGAATAAGCGTATTCTGGCGCATCAGCGCTAGAAGACCTAATAAACTCTTCGGTTTCTTCTTGATAACCTCATCTTGAGGGCACGAGTTCCAGTTTGACAAGCGAAAATAAGATGAATTTGATTTAGGGGTTTCTGGCGACTTCCAAGAGCCCTCGAAAAACACCTTCTTGACAGCAGAGCCTGAACGTTGTCTACGAAGGGTCTTGGATTCTATTAGTAGTATTTGAATGTCAACGTACGCAGCAATGATGTGATACCATCCAGATGAATGCTTTCCGTCTCTTGAATGATGGATGTGTTTGCGCAAGCTACCCGATTTGAAACGAGTGGAAAATGTTAACTTGTTTGCTTAATCATCGGGATTTTGGGTTCATGATAGTTTATCTGAGAGAATGAAACCACGTTACAGAATCGGCCCAATAACAGAAATTTGATGTGAACCTCGAATCAGCCCTGCAGAAGTACTCTGTTACAGTAGGTGTGCAACTCATTATGCCATTATCCATTTTCCTTATTTGTTAAGCTAAGTTTACTTTGGATTCCTGTGTTGTTTCGAAAAATTGTTGAAACAACAGAATTTTGATAGGAATTTGTAAACCCATTTTTTGAGTTATGTGCGTATTAAGACTGAACTTTCATGAACCTTGTGTGATGATGATGGAATGGAAGCAGGAATGCTAAATGCATCGAATACAACTTCGAGTGATTCTACAAAAGACTTTGCACACGTGCCTACTTTAAAAACCACAGCCATAACACAATAGCCTCAAGTAAGTACATCGTAAAATTATGTTTTACAAGGTCACATCCACAATTTGCCAACATAAGTTTTCGCGTGGAACAAGCTACAATTTTTAACAAGTGGAAAAGTTGCTGTTTACCTTTGGAAAATGAAAGGAAAAGTTTCAAGCCTTTCCCATTACTTGATTTGAGTCAACCAATTCCATGAAAAGCATTTTTTTAAAGAGAGCACACGAGAAAATGCTTGAAGCAGCAATTTGTCAACCTTATTTTTGGGTTATATTTTGCATAAGCATGTATAGCAGCTTGAAACGATATTTACAGAGAATGGAAACTTATCTGGACATCGCAAGCTCCGAAAGGCACGTGCATATCAAATCAAGGTTAAAATTAAAGTGGCTGCTGCTGCAACCTGTGTAAATACGAGTTTTAATCTGTCAAATAAGAATGTTATGTTAAGAGTTTTTTTTATCCTGATCTTGTTAACCCATTCAAACAAGCTTTGCGTATAGTAATGCATTCAAAGTCATGGCCAACGTGTCTGCAATGCAAATGTAATGCTTCATCTTTAGATCTTTGAATTTTAAGATGCCATCTCCAGCCCATGTTCGTTGCAATATGGAAATGGAAACCTGATACTTAGCAGCTCAGTAGAGTCTCCACCGTCGCTTATAGGTACGCTAATGATATATCGAATGTGAAGTGGTTAATTGAGATATGGTTATAGAATTCAAGCTCTACAATTTAACCTGTAGTTAATGATTTTAGCACAATCTCGGATCTCACAGAGTGATCTTTTCGAGAAAACACAACTCCTCTGAAGTAAGCTGTTTTCTCGTCATGTCTCTTCATAGTAGTTATCACTATTAGCTCGCCATGTCGATTCGAATTATGACTAGCTGGTATCATGTGCGGACATAAGTTTAGTGCTAGCGCATACTTATAGGAAGGGCGCCATATTTGGAGACACTAAGTTTCTTGCTACTTCTGGGAAACTCTCAAAACTACGGCGCAGAAATAAGAAAGATGATTAAAGTGCATAACTACGTCGCAGTGCGTATGGCCTAAGCATTATCGTGCTTATCCTAGTTAAATTCATGTCTCATACGCTCATAATAGAATTTAAGAGCGAATTCGCCATTAGGGTATAGTGCTTTCGATATCGATCCTAATGAAAGTAAAGAAATCAGAGAGTGACCATGTAGAGTGGTATATTCTCCATCACAAACCCTTGGACTGTCATACACTCTGAGGCTCCAGGAATTCGATACAGTCCACCAAACTATGCTTGCGTTAGTATTCTACACAGGATAGCTAAAGTGATGATTAAACAGATACGAGAGTTACGGTGCTCTCTCAAGACATTTAATATATTAAAGGATACCCAATGTATGCGCCATTCTGGATATATGAATTTTAGCGTCTTGCTAAACTGTTGCATTAGATGCCCCGTAAATCAGTGAAGAGAGAGGATAAATCGGGTAATTTGAATACATATTGCTGCAAATGACTAGATTTGTCTATTAATTCGAACATGTTCACTGCGCTAGATATATCGTCGAAGGTAGATAAGTCTATTTAGTGGATCAGTGGGAGATGCTTCTCGGGTGGGATTTCACGCTGAGAGAGGTAGTACGCCCATGTAATATATGGCCAAGGCTGCGCTTGTTTGTAGGCGATGGAAATCACTCTTGCGCCGTTGCCTAGCTTTTTGCTAGGCCCAGCTTTTGCCGAATCTCACATATGAACTGAATGATACTAGACTCGGGTGCGCTATGACTTCGAAGTGACGAGGTTCGGTAATTATCGGAGTGAGGTGACGACGATGGGAAGTGCTCTATGCGAGGCGGAAAGGGCAGTTACAATGGTGGTGGGTAGCAGTTATAATGGAGGTGGAAGCAGCTTTCAACTCAAAATGTGAGAGAATCGGAGAGCACTAGAGGCAAGTGAAGGAGCGCAAAATGCAGCTGATCAATGAGAAGGTGGTTAGACGAGCATGATATCTAGGAAGGTAGCTGGGCAGGTGGCATACACGCTAGGATATATAATGGTGGAAACGTCGGGAGTTAGCACGGAGGAAGGGCGCCCAGGTACAACGGTGGAAGTGGACTCTGAGTGCTCATGCAAAACCTCAACTCTCACGAATTGATGGAGACAGATTTGTGTATGGAATGTAGATTAAGAGTGTTTGCTAAGGTGCATAATAATTAGCTTAAGTGAGGTGATATAAAGGAGGGAGATATAGGTAGATCTAGACATTACAGGAGTGGGGCGAAAGAGTATCTTCTGGCGTAACACTTACACACCGGTGAAATGGAGAACTTTATCATAGGTCCGTGAAATACGATAGAGGCTACAACTGGAGGTAAATGGACGAGAAATCAAATGGGCGGTGAGGCTCATTACAACGCCGAGCAATCTTGACGTGGATATGGCCAGACACACAGCGGAAATTCTCAGTAAGATGATCGTGTATAAATGTTATGTGAAAAGAGGCACTTAATTTCTTCGAGAAACAGGAGCAGTAAATAATTTATCACAGCCCTATGATAGCAAAATTCATATAGAATTGTCTTGAGCAGTTTCTGCTTCAGTAACACAAGAGAGGTTTTAGACAGCGGCTGGCAGGATTAGAAGCCGGTAATAGAACTGATCCGATGATCGCTTGACGTTGGGTGAACTTCCCATGGAACAAGAAGGTGACTTTGATGGTGCAGAGCAAAATCCAGACGCTCCCCAGGTTGCTGACTCTAGCACTACCATTAATAATGATGCTGATACTTTCTCAACCTCTGTAACAGAAACCAATGAAGAAATTGTTACAAGCAATAGCAATGCTCCAGATGCTGCAACAACATGAATTATCCGTTTTCCCTAATACATTGTATTATGTCTTACTTGCTAACGAATGCGTTTTAAAAATGCATGAAATGTGAAGAAATGATGTTGAACCTGACAAAGAATAAATCACTTCATGTATGACATACAAAAACATTTGAATTGTTTCCACATCAAAATATTCATTTTTTGTTATTTTATTTACCGTTGCATCTTATGTACATACATAAAAGAATAGATTAATAATATGGTTAGGTTAATCATAAGATTCATCGTTACTATTACTATTTCAGAAGTCAACCTATCCAAATCTACCTACTACGAAACAAAACAATAAATAAAATGATTTCAATTATGGAACAGAAGAGTAGAGAAGTAAAACGACAAAGGATAAGTAACACGTAACACCATGATCTCATTCGTTGCGTTCATACGACCTAATATGCAAAGTCATCGCCTTGAAAGGCGTATTTTGTTTTTTAGAAACTTAGGGCGCGCTCCTGGTTCTCTGGCTTTAAGTGCAGCCTTCCGCTCCGCATCATTTTTGTGAGTGAATCTGTGCTCAGGTAAGTAAGGACGAGGAACAATGCGACCGCAAATTTCACATTCGATGAGCTTGGTTTTGTCCTGGGTCTGCCGATGAGCTGCCACCTCTGAGTCCATGTTCTTAGATAACCTGGACCTCCGGCGGCGTTTTGTCTTCTCAGAGGCAATAACAACTCGCTTCGAAGGCGGTTCTGAAATCAAATCAAAGATGATACCATGAGTAATTGGGATATCTAAACGCATGATGATTACCTTTCATAGTATAAAAAGTTTTTATTAAAAACAACTTACTTTTATGAGCATCTACAACGTGAGCTTCTATTTTCAGTTTTGTGCTAGGAGGCAGACCTCCCTTTGCAGATGTCTTGCTCTTGCGAACTTTAACCAAATGACTGCAAATCCCACACCGCAAATACTCGTAACCGTCATGAGATCTCGTCCGGAAAATTTCCACTCCTTCGTAAATCAAATGGGGGTTCGGCAGAGGGGCAGCTAAGCCGGAAGCCTGAGAAGCATTATCCTCCCCATCTGGGTCGAGTTCCACGTCATGTTTAACCGTAATACGACGACGAATATCTGGTCTACAATACAAGAAAATACGAGAATCAGCTTTCACCGATGTTATCCATTCAGGTAAACCGAGAAAAACTTTTAACTTACTTCTTCTCCACTTCAATACGTTGCCGATGTGGTGGAGGGAATAAAATCCGAGCAACAGGATCAAAGTTATCTCTAAGATCACCAACGTTAATACTTGGAGGGAAGAAGGTACTACTGGCATCACTCTCCTCGTCATCACTATTTCGTTCAGGTACTTGAAAATCCAGCCCATTTCCATTTAGATTCAGATCCACGTTTTGAAACGATTGGATTCTACGCTGAGGAGATTCAACATTCGACTGCAAAAATTCGACTACACTTTCCTCGTCATCTTCCACTTCCGTT
Organism: Orchesella cincta; assembly: GCA_001718145.1. Taxonomy (NCBI): domain Eukaryota; kingdom Metazoa; phylum Arthropoda; class Collembola; order Entomobryomorpha; family Orchesellidae; genus Orchesella; species Orchesella cincta. The sequence goes on from LJIJ01001155.1 coordinate 45,612, forward strand.
TCACAATCGTCGTCATCATCTGAAGCTACTGAGTAGATCACTGAATTGCACATCCGACTTGAGGTGGGTGAATCCTGCTCACTGTGAGTTGTCGCGTGCAACTTGTTCCCATATCCTGAAAAAGCCAAATATTACCAATTTAAATCCAAAAACAATTTTGACTTGTTTAATCATCCTCCACTTACCATTAGCTATCATATCCCTCAACTGGACAAGCTTTTCGGATTCCACTTCATTATTAGAACGCGACACAATCCCTTCTCCCCAGAACAAGCAGAAATGGGCGACACCTGTTTCAAACTCGCTCACTTGCTTCATCACAGTTTGCTGGAGGTTCCACAACTCTTTGAGATCCTTCTCATGGCGCCAACACAAAGGGACCATGGCCTCGGGACAGTATTCCGGAATCTGGATGCCACTCAACTTAAGCAAGTCACAAATATTCTTGACTAGCTCCGACCTCTCTCTTTGAAACTCGGTTGTCTCCACCTCCCTTAATGGAACTGTTGTGGCACAAAATAAACAGGATGTGTGTTGCTGAACCGAAAATTGGATATCATCCTCCTCCTCCATCTCTTTAACAAAAGTAATGGGCTCCCGTTTGAGCTTCCTCTTGCGCTTCCCTGGCTCCATTTTAATTAGTGGTCGCTGTCGTGCGAAAGAACAAAAATTCACTTTTGTTAAGAAATTCACAACTTCACTCAAAATTCAATGAATCTCAATGATTCACCTTGTCATTTGCTTTTTATAGAGCTTTCACTGAGGCACATACACGACGTATTAAAATTGCAACAAGCGGGATTTTTCTTATACAATTTTTCCTCTATGTTGCAGCTCAGGCATATATTTTATGGCTTTCATGCATTTTTCATACGTTTTCCTGAAATTGCGAAACATAATGATTTTAATTCGACTCAAAAATGCATACTAGTTTGAAACGTTTAGAAACAAAATATATGCTTACCGTGATGATTAATATACACTTGTAGGTAGATTTAGATTAGTGACAGTACTGATTATAACGATAAATGATACTCTATGTTAATTTACACTTCAAACTTAAACTCTGCCATTTCAATCATGTTGATTTGGAAAAATCAAGGAAAGTCTTCGTATGAATTTATATTTCTATAAAACTGGATAATAGTAAATTTCTGAATTCCTTCCGTCCATAAAATTCGAATAACTTTTTCAAGGGGAGTTCATCGTTCCTCCATCCTTTTCAAGGGGATCACCAATTCTGGGCATTTGTCGAGATGAAACTTTTTCCGTAAAGAATGAATTAGTTCGGCATCATCATCATCAGCAGGTTTTGGTGAGATTCTTCTTTTCTTGCATTGATTTCCATTTCTTCCCAAACGGTCGAGGTTGTCGTTGGATTCGCTCACAGGAAGTAATCCCTGAGATAAGATTTCATACATGATTTTCTGCCGATAGTATGGCATATGCTGCTGGGAAAAGTTAAAGATGCTCTGATTACGCGAAAGATATTCAGCGTATAAAAGTATGAATACGCCACAATCATAACCATTTCTTTGTCGAGGAAGAGGAGGTGCTGTTTCATTAACATCATCTAGTATGATCCAATGCCTTTTCATCCCTTTTTGTTTGGTTTCCTCAAATTCCAAAAATTGTCGAAGTTTCTGGCAAATGGTTCGATCCTTGCGACTTCTCATCAATGAGTTGTATGAGCAGATTGATCTTCGTCTAGTGTCCACAACTACGAGTCGCCAATGTTCACAAACACAAACTGGGAATAGGATGAGGTCATGGATGAAAATATCTTCACTGAAATCCTTCATATCCTCCAACCCATGGGTGGAGAGGATGCGGTAGATATTAGAGGGAAAGCAATAAATTAAGGGATTATCACCATCAGCCTGAGTGCTCCTTATTTGAATGAGGTGGAGATAAAAATCTACAATCGCATCAGTGAGATATTCAGTAGGAGTTAGGGAGACTATATCCGCACGTACAATTTTATTTGGGCCACATTTTGCGATGACATCGGTGGATGGTAAGCACTTCTCAGAATTCTTCAATGTCTCAGAATTGATGTGGAGCATGTCCTCAGTCAGCTCAGGGGCAGAGTTTGGCTTCAAAAACTTCTTTTGAGTTTTCACATTCATCTCAGTTTTTTCTGGTGTACCTGGAAGAGTGATGATCTCCACTTCGTCTTCCATTTCCACTGTGAGCTTGGCATTCCTCATGATATTATGATCCGTTGTCATTTCCATCTTTGAGAACTCTTTCTTACAGTTTTGACGATAAGGATATTGTTTGTACTTACGCTGCACATTTTCCTTCACTTGATTTAATGTTTTATTAAGCCGGTCCAAGTGCCGCTGTGCAAGCCGAAGATTTGCATTCATTTTCTCCTGATCTGTATTCAAATTACTTATAAGATCTTTCATGTCCATTTGCAGCTCCTGATTTTCATTCTCCGATTCTTGTAGTCTCACTTTTAACTTGTCTTTTTTCTTCACCAGTTTCTCAACTCGTTGGCTTAACGCTTCGTAAACCGATTTAGGCACTGAATTTTGTTGCAAGGTAGTTAATTCACTTCGTAACTTCACAACAGCTTTCTCTTGAGCCTTACACTTTTGCACGGTATTGTAGAACAGTGCCAACTGCTCCGAAATGGATAGTGGTAGTACAAAATCGTTGTAGCTGCTGTAAGCAGCCTGAGCTAATGGAGGTGACGCCATTTTGACAATTTGCAAAGTAGTTAGGCTGCAAATTGAGGTTGAAGACCTTAACTATTTTTCAACTTGAAAACAAAATTAAAAATATCGTTATCATGTCAACACACGAAAAGTTGGAATGAAACTGTTGAAGTTGTTGAAAGCCTTTTGCTGTTGCGCTTCCCTTTTTAATCTGTTACTATGAGAAATTCTTATCTTTTCTCTGAACAAAGCAGGCATGGGCTGTCAATGCTCATAAAACTATGCTACAAAATGTTGAAATGAGATAGAAACTTTCTGCTTCGTTTTCATCTTATGTTCCAATGTTTCCTTTTCCAGCAATTGCATGAAAGAAGGGACAAGTTTTGCTTCTTGATTTTCCTTATACACTAATCTACATACGCATTTTTTAAGCAATACAATAATGGTTGGTTTTGTGACTCATAAACACGGAGGGGCGTTTTACGACTCTCTCAGATTTAAACAAATTCATCTTGATGCTATATGCACCAAAGGAGTCAAGAGGATGTAGTTTTTCCTTTCCTTTCGTGCAACTTGTTTTGAATGTTAAGATTATTCAAATACATATTTTGGGCAGCTGCTGATTACTTCTAGTTGATAGTTTTTTACCTAACACAAAATTAGCATTTGTATGTGGGCCACGCTAATTAGATAGAACGAGCAACAGCAAAGCGTCTGTCTCATCTTTTAATTATAATTAAAAACTTCCTGGTGTCTTATCTAGTTTTTTCTTTAACCTTGTTGTCGTTTTCATTCGAAACCTACACCGAATAGGAATGATCTACTACCAATTTGATTCACGTAATAATAATCATGATTCAACAAGTGATTGGTGCGTGTATGCTTTTATATTTTATGTCGTTGCAGGAGCTATGCAAATGCCGACGCAACGACAATTTTGAGGAACCGAGAGGTTTTAAAAAGTTTCTTTCCCTTCATGAAATTGACGTGCCTTTTCATGTAAATTATGAGCTTCGTTCGTATGTACAAAAAAAGCCTTCGGATATTCCATATATTCCTCTCTTTATGTAAGATAAGGAGCAGAAAGCATGGCGTATATGTGTATATATCTATAGCACAAGCCAAACTCTACTCCGATTTCCATTGCAAGCATTACTGCAGCAAACCCTATCAAGTAGCTATATTATGCACCATGCAGCAAGAAAATCTTCCACTTTCGCTACGTTCAACTTGTCTTCTCGACTACCTCCCATTTTCCCATCGTTCGCTATCAATTGGGTAGATAATGCTAACAAATTCCATGATTTAATGTCCTCATAAATTTTTCGGATCGAGACAGAAACAAAATATAGCTTGTGACATTGAACAGCATCGATTCTCGCATAGTAGCTAGCAATCCCTGATGCATCCAAGGCTGCATCTGAAACGTTGTACGTGGGAACAAATAAGCATTACCCAACAAGATCATGCAACCCAAGTCAAAAGTGCTGGCACAGTTAGGACAATCTGTGTGTCAGAGAGTCACTCCACCAAATGAATAGGCTTCGCATGTACAATTCGGTCCTTAAAAATTTCAATTTGGTTTAGCATAGCAAACATTTCCCATTCATTATAATTTACATAATCCCAATGCTCCTCCAGTCCGCCGTAGTATCTACACGTCAGATTAGTTGGCATTGATAAAATCGAACATATATTTTGGCTGCAAATACGTTGAAATAGTTTTATTGATGCCATATAGTATGCGACTTGCATTGTTTGTGTATACATTGCATTTTAAATGATAGTAAAGATCTATTCTTCTTTCATAAATCAATCAAAAATCTAAAATTCTCTATATCTTTACGCAAATCTAATAAACACCCTGTAGTAACACTGGACGAAATTCATTTTTGGGGTTTTGTTCCATATAATTCCATTTGTCTAGTTTCAAGGCTTATGATACTGATTCCACGTGGATAATTTGCATTTAAGGAAACAATCAATTCCTCTCCAACTTAAAACCCTTTTAAACTGATTTGAGAAGTCAGGCCCTTCTTATCAAAGCATACAAATGTATCTTTATAACAATGTAAATGTAATCACAAACCATGCTTGGTTGAACATGCTACGATGAGAGAGTACAACTGTGCGCACACGCACAATCTTATCTTGAGTCAAGAATCTACGATACGCCCAGTAAATGGCAGCAATGGAAGTGTAAGACTACAAGCTTACTTTGTTGCTACAAGCAAGCAGTTATCAATCATTGAATTTGTTTAAAGGAAAAAACTATATCCTACTCATCGATTCAATAAGTCTTATTTTATCTCATTAATTAATTTTATTCAGTTGTTAAGTCGAATCGTAATGAGCACTAGCAATTATTTACAAATTGCTGCTGGTTATGCTCAAACTTTGTGTTAAAAAATTTAGCTGTGAAATTGAAGAATTTGAAAGTTGTTAAAATGTCTTTTCTCCCATCCCTCATGATATGGGTATTACTCCTGTTAAACAGTTCCTCTGCATATCGTCCAGTTCAAGAGACGTCGACGTATGACTTCATAGTGGGTAGGTTATTGACTTAATCTTAACAAAAATGGGGTACTATGAAACCTTGCATTTTTAATGAACAGTATTTTTGATTCGTTGTTGAAAAAAATAGTTGGAGCTGGAAATGCTGGATGCGTGTTGGGAAGTAGGCTCTCCGAAAACGGGAAACATACTGTTCTTCTCCTTGAAGCTGGCCAAGAACCCCATCCAGGACTGAGTGTTCCAGCTATTGTAACAAACTATACGAAAACTGCTGACTACGTGCGGAGATATATGTCAGTTCCACAGAGGAATGCGAATTTGGAAAGTAATGGAATTGTTACGCACATAGCTGGCTGGACACAGCCCCTATGATTACGACGGTTGGGCGAACATTACCAATGATGACAGTTGGAAGTATTCCAATATGCTAGAGTATTTGAAAAAGTCAGAAAATTATCAGGGGAATTTCCCATCTGGTAAAGAATCTATTTAAAAAATTAAACAGTAGTGTTTTAGAGTTTCTGCACAATTTGAAGATGTAAAACTAATATGTTATTCAGATCAGCATGGTTATGATGGACCGATTCCAGTAGCCAACCACGGTATGCTCCAGGATTGGAGAATTGGCTAGAAGCTGGACGTTCATTAGGTCACGCTATAACTACCCCAAACGGACCTCAGAAAATGGGTAAGCTTTTTGGGTTATTTTTATTAAGTTAATTAGATTTATAACGCCTTTTCTCGCCCAGGTTTCATGCCAAGAGAGTTCAGTAAAAGATTTGGGCGACGAGTGAGTGCCTATGCTGGCTACATAAGACCTTTTCTGAGAACAAGAAGAAACCTTAGGGTCATTGCCAAATCAGAAGTGCGCAGGATATTGTTTTGAAGGAAACAGAGCAGTAGGAGTGAGATATATAACTAATACAACCGAAGGGGGTCAAGTAAGCAACATAGCAAAAGCCGGAAAGAGATTATTATCAGCGCTGGAGTCATCGGATCACCGCTTTTGCTAATGAGATCGGGAGTGGGACCAAGAGACGTTCTGGATGAAGCTCAGGTTGGTCCTAGCTCAATGCCCGATTAAGTTTACAATCTAACATGAACCAGGCTAACAATTATGCTTCTAATACTGATAATAGGTTCCGATAGTTAAGGAACTACCTGTGGGCAAGGGAATTCATGACCACGTGGTTATCAGTCTAACTTTCGTGATTAACAACAAGTCCCTTGTCTTTGATCCTGATCGGGACTTGAATCCTGGAACACTTCAGATATACAACGCATTTGGAGATGGTATGCAAAATAACTGAATTTTCTTTGTAAACTGAAGAACAGGGAAATGTAAAAATTTGGAAAATTTGCATGAATTTCTCAATAGGCCCCTACTCAACTAGTGGAGGCTACGTTGGTCAAGCAATGCTTGCTTCATCCGTTACACAAAACGAAGGAAAGCCAACATGGCCTGATACCATGTTATATCCGGTTCAAAGCGCAAGTGCACCTGCCGTCGTTCGTCCTGCGGAGGGGATTGCTATGGCGGATTGGGAAACGCCCGTTTTTTGTGGAATTGTTCTCACCCGACCTAAAAGCCGTGGCACTTTAACCTTGAATGCTACAAATGTTGATGGCGATCCAGTAATTGATTTCAACTTCCTCTCTCATCCTCAAGATATTCAAGTATTGCTGGAAGGTAGCTTCATCATCAAACCCAGTTTCTTTTGCATTCATTCAATTTAAACATGATATTTTAATTTATTTTAGGAATCCAAACCGCCTTAAAAATATACGAGGAGACCCCTGCATACAAAAGACTTGAAGCACGGCTAGCGCCAATTGAGATGCCTGCCTGTGATAATCTGGAGTACAGAAGTGAGGAGTTTTGGAGTGTTTTCATTAGACAAAGGGGAAATTCATTTTTGCATGCGGTAGGAACTTGCCGTATGGGAAGGGGGCAAAGTGATCCTGACGCTGTTGTGGACTCACGACTTCGGTACAAATTATTATGAAGCTTAAAAATGCTTAACTAAAGAATTGGTGATGATAAGTTGATCATTATGGGTTCAAATAATTATTATGTTTCAGAGTTATTGGCATTGACGGTTTGAGGGTTGTGGATGCATCCATCATGCCCAACGTGGTAAATGCAAACACTCACGCTCCCTTATATGGAATGCTGAAAAAGCGTCGGATGTTATTTTAAAAGATTGGCAAGACAGACCAGATGGAAGTAGTAGCCCTTCAACATTTAAGAAAACGCATAGAAGAAGAACATGGGCTTAGTATAACTATAAATGGAAAATAATGTTTGTTTATTTTAGTTATTGCTAAAATTAAGGAAAAACTAATTTAATAATTTATTACCCCTATCAAAATAACAATATGCAAGTATATGTAATTTATATTTTTTAATTAATAATGTTACTGTTTTTCCTCAAGTTCTGCATTTTCTTTTCATACACTTTTTACTCATACTCACGTCCCAAACATATAACGTACGTAGCTTAAGTAGTCTATGGCTTTATGTAAGTCCATTAGAAATCGTAGACTGTGAGCAAAAAAAGCTTTCTGTATGTGAAGAATAACCTGAAAAGTCTGTTCCAGATTTTTAGCGAAATCCTGTTTGGAAGTTGCTTTGAAAGAATCAACAATGACCAACAATTTCGGAAATGTTCTTATTTAGACAATGTACAGCGCAAGACTCATAATTCAATTTGAAAATGTCTGACTTCTTACGTTAACATACATCGTTTAGTAGGTTGGATGCTTGCTCATTAACACAATGTAGGCTATATATATATTCAGCGTTGAAGAACCTGTTTTGTTTGTTTAAATTAATTTGACAAGCGCGAGGCTCGCTAGTTAATAGTGTGAAGGGTTTCAAAGAATGTCGAGAGCCATAATTCCATCAACGTTAGGTGCTTGGCCCACTTTAAATGTGACATCTTCAAATGACTCTAACAAGGCTCGTAAATGGATTGTCAGTAACAATGTTGGCACATTTTGCAAATGACAGAACACGAATCGATATACTTATCCACGCATGTATTTTATTTTATTATAACCATCCCAAAATGAAACTGTACATAAGAAGTAGACACCATTAATTAACTACTGAAAAAATATTTAAATGAACAATGTAAATGCGTTGACTGGTTAACTAAAATAGGACTTTGAAAATTTAGCTGCTTGAATCACTCTCTTTCTTTACAGCTTCCCGTTTCTTATATCCTGACGATAAGAAATTGGTAACTGTGCGAAGTTGAACGGGAGCCCCGTAATTTGAGGGAAGTTGAGCTGGAGGAACTCCATAATTTGATGGAGGTTGTGCTGCAGGAGCCCCGTAATTTGATGGAGGTTGTGGAGCTGGAACTCCCATAGCCGCTTCCGCCGCCGCCACCACCACCTCCTGAACCACCGCCATTTCCTTTCAAGAAATAAACTACAGGTTTTACAGCACCACTCTGTCCAGGTCTGTAATCTGCAGATACCTCATGATTAGCCCTTTGTGGCAGCACGTAAATCTTGGTTTGACCTCCACCACCCCACCGCCACCACCTCCACCCTGAATTTGCACTCGGTGAATGTAGCGAACTGGAGGTGGCTGGATGAACACAGTTTGAGCAGCTCCGGAACCACCACCTGGAACACGAACTTGGTGGTGGGCTGTTTCTGTCAGTTGTCCAGAACCCCGTTTGCAATACACTATGGCCCACCAATATCTCTTCCTCCATCAGAGCCATAACCGCTGCAAATATTTGCAAAGAGCTGGAGAGCTTCGGCTTCTTCCCTTGGGCCTAGCACTCCGACTCCTGCATAGGTGACTCCGATAAATGACGCTAAAATCTAAAACAAAAACAAATTATTTAGGTTTTGTTCTTCATTTTGTTAAAAATTTAAATTTCATAATATACTCACCAAAAAGGTCCTCATGATGATGTAAATTTCCTGATAAAGGAAACTTTAAATTCGCATTTATTGTGCTTCCACAACAGCCAAATTGAATCTGAAGACCCTACCTATTTGTCGTGTCATTTATAAGCGAACAATGAGAACTGACAGACAGAGACAGGTCTCCCATTTTGCATAAGGTTTGAAAAGAATGTGTGATGTACCTTCATTTTATTGCTACATCACAATGAACCATATCGTTTTGACATTTTTCAATTGTTTCTGTTTAAAGGAAGTGTTGAGATGTTGAGATTTCTAATGGAATAGGAAATTAGAGTCGCACCAATATAGTGATTAATGATAACCTGAATATTCATGCACCACAAGTTGACATAAGTGAATAGCACTTTTGTCCAATAAATGGTACACGGTTGTTATTCTAATTTGGGTGGAAGATTTTCTCTGCTGCTGCCGAAATCCGGTGTAAAACAAGTTACGTAATGTCCTAATTTATATCATGCCTTTACTCGTGCTCAAGCTCCACACGATATAGGTAGTCCAGACCAGAGCACGACAAGTTTTTATAGCGTTTTTCTACCAGATG
>LJIJ01001156.1:0-55279 GCA_001718145.1 Orchesella cincta
CATATAAACTACATTGCAAGTGCTTTTTAACAAAGAACAAGTGAAATTGCTCCCTATTTATTATTACCATCCGAAATCCCATTTTTAGCTTTTTTCTACGAATTCAAGTCGTCAAATCAATATACTCGAAGGAAAGGATAAGAACACCACTCCATTTACTCTATTCACCCCCACACCACCAGCATCCTACACTTCCATTTCCCCTTTCTTTCCAAGAATAGAAAACTATCTTGAAGGGAAAGCTTGATTCTTTTCTTTGCTCAGATACAATACAGGATTCCATGATATTATTATTATTATATACATCAGGGAAACTTGAGTGAAACAGCAATAATAATAACACCCATCGTTGTGGTGTACTAGACCGTGCACGCACACCCAAATTGTCTCCACATGCATGTCATAAATACACTTTTGAATGTTTCCTTTCACCATTCAAAAAATGATCTAATGTTGCATCTTCATCATTCTCTTTATCTTTCTTTACAATTCAATGTAATCTGCAATTCCATATCCACAGATTGTGGTGATGTGATGAGCGTTTTCTGCCTAAAATATCCATTATTGTATTTGTGTAGAGGAAGAATTGGGCAATAGTAATAATCATAACGCAACTTCCCTTCCCATAATAAATGCTCTGCAGCGTCTTTACACTTAACCTTAGTAAATCATTGAGATCTTTCAGTAATCTTACAGTGTGGGCTTCACAATAAAGATATTAGTTTGCAATATACAAAAGCTAACATGACGCTGATAGAAGAAAAAAAGATTATTTTTGGGTGATTTTCGACCTCAACTCATGTCACTGACTTCTAGTCACATTTCATAACACTTGCAAGAAAGTTTTGATATACAACCCCAATTTTTAGAGGAAATATCAATATATTCAGCAAGATATCATTTTCTAATGAAAGGACGGATCGTCAAAAGCTTCAATTTCAATAAATTGCCACATATATTGCTCCATTTTGTTGTAGGAGGAAGAGAAGGGGAAATAAACCTGGAGTGAATGGGCGCTCGTTTAGTACACACAGTGTCTTATGAGAGTACACATTTCTGTTTCGTTCTCCTTCCCCACCATCATTATCGGCTGCCACCAGCCCACAAAACCCCACCAGCAATATGCCTTTAATGAGACAGAATATGGGTGAAACATAATATTAAAATTATATACAGTTCTCGGCTTTTGCTTTCCTGTGTCATTGTCATTAAAAGTAATTCGATTGACGTGCGATTTATGTTCCAGAGTGCAAACTCTGCTTCTGGTTTTGTACATACATAGTTAATAATAGAGGATTACACCCCACACGGACACAAGTTCTATTTAACCCTGTCATCAACTGCTCAACGAGGAGAAGCGCAATAGGCCATATCCAGCCATATGCTCAGCACAGTTACGATATCATGTTATTTTTTTACCTTCGTTCGGATTCTGAAAAATAATTTATGGAACCAATGCAATCGAATCTGATCACAAAATGTAAATGTAATTTCATTCCACCTATTTGCGTCATCCAATATTCTTTTGGATTCTTGTCAATAAAAGACGCATGTCTACAATCTAAATGTTTGAGATTACAGACACGACTAAAAACTAATTTATGATACGCTATGGAAAATAATGCGGAACTAGACTGGATCTCCAGATAGGATTAGGAAACAACCTTGTTCAAGTTTTCAAAGCATCACTCTGCTAAAGGATGCTCGAAAGTTAATTTCCTATTCCTTAAAAAACGTGTCTACATCAAATTTTGGAATCTTGAATTGGCAATTGGCATGTTCCTATATCCGTGTTTTCTATAAACCAAATACACAAAACAGACATTCTTATAGCATTGTATGGATTATATTATGTGAACAGATAAGCTACCACTGTGGTGGTGATGCACATGGAACGAATGCGTGTGTGCATTTTTACATATTACAGAATTGAGTGTCTTTCAGACGCAGCTTTATCACGCCGTCGGAATCTTATAGTTTCTCCACTTCCTGCACGTGCCATTCTATATGCGACAAACTCCAAGAAAAAAATACAATGTTGATGATGATGACGAAGAAGGCAAAAAATTAGAGTTCCATGTACTCAACCATACGCATCTTCTTCCTCACATATCTCTATTTCTTCTCGACATGACACTTTTGATATAAAAACCCAAGGAGGGTGAACAAAAAATAATGCAAATGTACTTCTTTTCCTTTTGAAAAATAAAGTATCAACAACAAGCCTCCGTTTCAGAGTAAGAAGATGAAGGCAATGCTATTTTGGTAGCATTGCGTTGCCATTTGTGTTTGCTTTGAAAGAAATGTGTTTACAGATAATATACGAAGGCTCATATCTAGATCTTCTGACTTGTTTTTGTCTTGTTATCAATGCGCAGATTGCAAGTGTACTCAACAAATATGGACGATGGTACTACTGTTCTCAGAAGAAAAAAGGGTAGCATATACATATCTATGCGTGGAAATTTTAAAAGGATTATTACTGGATATTACAGGATTGAACTACTTGCCATGTTTGAATGTTGAGCAACTTATCGTAGTTTGTTCACGTGAAATCAGAATTGAACATTACTAAATGTTTTTCTCTCGGTATACTAATTCCGAGTTGTTTTGAAGTGTTGGTTTAAGGACAGGATGCAGTGCATCACAATGGATGTAATAGTAATATAAAATCTATATATTGTTTGTTTGGGATGTTAGTTTTTATGATAGAAGAGAAACAAAACTTTTGAAACGATGATGACAGAATCTTGGCAAAATTCTCCATAAGTTTCTAGTGCAAAATGAAATGGAGAAAGAGGCTCATGTGCAACGTGAAATGAAGGATAGCGTCCCTCATTATGATGATGGAATGCCGTAAGCCAAAGGTTTTTTGGCATCATAACATAGGCTATGTGCATTTGCACTTAAAGAAGGTAGGCATATTGTTCATAGAGTAGCGCTTGCATCCTCAGTATTTTCATCAAGCCAATGCTGATAAATATTTGTCCAGTGAAGTGGAATAGCCTGAGTCATAGTCTAACCATTTTATTCCGTTTCATCTTTCATCATGCTCAACAGCTCCGCACAAACAACGATATTACATTTCAGGAGAAGCAACAAACTCCATAATATGGGCACAGTATTTATTGAGTAAACTATCATTTTGAGATTGTGATTGTATTCGTTTGTTTGATCACAAAACATGGCTGACTACTTTTGAATATGTATATAGTACGTACATAGGTGGAGTCCATGAATAAAACTCAGTTCTTTTGGATTGCTACATACACCAAAATCCATAGCAAAGGTTGCATTGATGTCAAGTGATCCTTTAACCTAAAGGCATATTCCATTCCAAGTGACTTGCAAACACGCGTTTAGTCCATACAGAGACTAATTCGATTTGAAGAAGAAAAACAGTACTGTCTACAATATACAAGGAACTCACGTGATACGATGAATTATTGTTATTGGACGATGTTGAGAATGGTTACCTTTCCCAACTCGATTCCCAATCATATCACCAAATTTTCCCGTTATCCTTCAACTGATAGAAATGCCTTGTGTCAATAGTAGGAATGTTTTTCAATTTAAATGTCTTCCATTCATGCAACTATAAAGTCCAAAACTTTTATCTCTTAATCAACAGCATAAAATGCATCTGTCTACTAAATGCGTGGATAAATTGAGAACACATTCCACTTAACTGTAATATCACGCAGAGATTTTACATTGTGGCTGTTTGTTATATTCTCAACAACACAAGCTCACGTACGAGCAGAGCTTCGTGTGGAAATGTTCATGGAAAACCTGAAGGAAATAATGAACCTCATTGTAATTTATTAAAAAGTTGCACAGTTGCAGCCATCATCTTGAAAACTTTTATCATTTCTGATTAGTTTATTTGCTCGGAAGAGAAAAGCAATTTAAAGCGGAGAAGAGAGCATGGAAGACCATTAATAATCATATTATTAGGCATGCACCATACGCGCTTTATCTTCATTCACAACAGCATCATACATTTGTTACAGGAGCCTCTTTAAGAAAAAGAAAGTACGAGAGAAAAGCTGGGAGCAACACGCGGAAAATAATCATCTTCCCTGAAGCTGTACTGGAAGAGAGATGAGGCTTTAAAGAATATTATCACGTTCATGAGTTGTGCCTCTTTGCGCCTGATAAATTATCCTCCGTGATTATCATCATCACTTTGCTCCACAAAACAAAAATGAATCTCGGCAAGAATATTAAAGCTTTTCTCAACAAAATGGAAAAAAACAACAACAACAAACCCAAGTTTATTCTTTCATTCACCTCATGCATGTGTATACATGTATATGTAAGGGAACGAAAGTTGCAAGACAAAGAGGCTTTTAAGTTCCCAGAAAAATTCCTGTATATTATGCTAAATGACTTGCCTTGCTTATTGCTCCTGCCCAATTCAATTTATCATAATTCATTCCACTTCTTTTGCATATGTGCAGAGAGTTAGCTGCAATGGAGCAGTTCACTTTTTTAAGTGGCTTATGCATGCGAGTTGAATTCCCGTTGGTTGCATACCTCCTCTATAAAAACTTTTCATGCGATACATAACACACATCTACTTATGGCATGGCCCTTGGAAAAAACTGGTGTTTACTTTACTCCTTTGACAAGGAAATATTACAATCTCACACTTGAGCAAAGTGTAAGTAAACAAAAACTGGAGCTCTGTACTGACTGACATACCAACATTCAAGTTCTCTATGTAAATTTTACACTACAAACTCTTTTTTACGCACACATAGCCATAGCGTAGCTCCACATGCCAGTTCCCCTATTTTCTAGTCTGGAAAGCGTAAGAGAAAAATGATTTTCTGTTGGGTGCAGTGTAATGCCAACCCCAGTAAATATTTAGATATCGCAAGCAAGTAAGAAAGCCAAGTGGCTATGTGATGATGATGATGATCTGCACATTAGCTCTACCTCATTTCCCATTGTAATTTACTATTTAAATTTCACTGCAGCTCACCGTTCATATAATATTTGTAGTCCAAAACTAGCCTAAGCATGTCATACATTTTTCTCTGCTGTCAAAAATAAATCTTGTAAAGAAAGAGTTTTACTCGTACAGTTTTTACTCGTAATGTCCGATATACTCTCCTAGTTCTTACCCTATACTACCCTTTACATGATCATCTCAGAGAATTACAAATTCATCGTCAGCTCAAAAATTATTAGCACCAACGCGACTTTCTTCGTAAAAGCTTCCCATATGAGAGAAATGGAACGAGGTGCAGGTAAAAAAGTTCCAAGGTTGAGCTAACAAACTGTATTTTTTAAATGAATACATTTTACTAGTATGTACATTTTTTTCTGGCATACTCCACTGTAGTGTGTATCCTTCGAAATCCCTTCGTGTTTACATTTTTTATGGGACAAGATCATTTAGTGATTCCCTTTCACAAGCATATATAGCTTTCAACCAGAGTGAAAAAACAATGTGTACGAATTCTAAATTGCTTGACTAATCTATGTAACTACACATGTTTTATGCTATAACAAATATTATTATGCTTTACTAGCTCCCAAATAAGCTGTTGTTAACTTGCGTACATAAAGTAGATTCCAAACATGGATTAAAAATTCATCTCATGGAACATGAGGGACTTTCGTAAATCCAAAACGAAAATATACATCACTGACAACGAGTTCTGTAAACATTTGTACACAACTAGAAATCGGATGAGCAAGCAAAAGCACCCTGCTGATTTATGCAAGTTCTGTATTTCATTTCCATGCTTATTCCTCCGTCTACCTATCTGTTTTTCTAACTAGCTCAAATTCGCTTTGTAATCGTTTCAAAGAGACAAGATGAGTATCGCACGTACATCTCCGTTATAAATATGTATCAGGAAAATAAATAATATGAATTTATGTGAGGCTCGCTTTCTCCGCATAGGAGACCAATCAAAGCAATCTCCATCATTCAATTTTTGATCACGTTACATACAACGTACCTACCAGTTTCATACATAATTTGAACCTTCTGTACGCTACGTGTCAAAAGAAATCTCTTCTCATCCAATTTGTAACAATTTTCATGACAAGTTTCTACATGACAAAGTCAAAAATGGCGAATCCGGAGAAATGCTACATCAATTGTGTATTGATATGAATGATGGGTACATTTTCAATGAATTCACCAGAGACTACCAAAAATATGAATAGGGAATGCGTTACACCGGATGTCAGTGGCATGGCAGGCTACTTCAAGCTTAACCAATATCAATGACTTTTTTAGTATTCTGTAGACTTCATTAACGCTTACGGATATAAAATATTCTAAAAAGTACTTACGCAATTCTTGCGTATATATAATGGCTTGCTGATAATCGCGTGTAATTTCTATCCTTTTATTTGCATGTACTTAATGCACTAGATTTAGATCGTTAGCCGAACCATATGTATATAATATACACTACATGTACTACTGAAACCGCATATATGTATCTACAAGTCATTCCTAGATTTTACGACAAACAACACAAAAACTTCATGCTTTATTCATTCGCATCATTTTACTAAATTATTGTTACGCTCTGTTCTACTACAAAGTAAAACTTCCTGCCAGCTAACACTACCTCCACTGAGTACGCGTAACGAGCAAAGCAAGCTATCGTGCCAGAAGTGTAGTGTAGGACACTCAAAAATGTTTTGCTTGGTATGTATATACATACCTTCGTTCTAATCTGCACAAAATCTCCATTCACTGAAAAGCATATTTACTACGGTAGAATAATTAGGCTTTGATATCAAAACGACAAGGCTACAGCCGGAGAAAAATAATATGCAAAAATTTTATCTGTACATGTATAAAAGGGGTCTTTATAAAGAAAAACTTTAGTTTCACTAAAAATATATTACATGGTTGTGTTTCGCGAGGTATTTTAATATTTTATTATTATGGATGTAGTACTAGATAAATTATGCAAAAATTTCGTACTGCAATACTGCATCATGCTCATGAAATGCTTAAACTAGCCGTAAAATAGTGAATCTAATGACTGAGCTCAGCTTTAAATAGGAATTAGGAAGGGCAGGAAAACAAATGTCTCATTCCTTTTTAAACTTGAAATTAAGTTAGTGCATTTAATAGACAGTCATAAGAGAAACGACATCAATGCATTCGTTCGGCGGTCATCTCAAGACTGATGTTTTCAAGAACACGTAGACAATTCAAGACTCATAATAACTAATTATTTGTAAAATATATCTTGGAATTGGAATGTCCTTTTAAATACAATATTTAGACATGCAGAATACAATCATACCTTCGCCTACAATCTTACGTGGTCTTACCTTCTTTAACTATGCTTAACTCAGCAACAGTCAAACCAAATATAAATAGTACTCACGAAACAGCAAAATAGTTTACGAGTGAAAACTGCATTTAGTTACTTCCTGTTTATAACAATATGTGTATTAAACAGTACATATTATGACTATAACGTATGGGACCCTTTTTCGAAAAATACTTTATTTCTGGCAATTACTTGGACAGATACAAAAATTTGACCAAACCAAAAGTTTTGAGGAGACTACAAGACTACAACAATGTATATTATAACATAAACGGCTGAATATTGTTGTACTTTATCCAAGTAGGGAAATAAAAGTGCCAAACGAAGGAAAAGGAAGGAAGGAAGTTGCCAAAACGGAGCATTACACACATATATGTTCAATAGACAAGTCTGTTTGACACTTTGATACCCATAATATGCATTACTTATATGGTAGTGGTGGCCTACTGAAAAATGGGTTGTCTAAAGTCCTACCATCATAACGTTCGAATCGATATAAAAAAAGACGCATAAGTACATGCTATACATTCATACCAAAACTCATGGTAAAAATGGATGGAAACAGAACTACAAAACAGTATAACAAAAAACGTTATATATTTTTACGATGCTAATATTTTTGATACACCAAAAAACCCCATAATGTCTTCCACACTATTTATGATCTGAAATTTGTTATCTCTAGGTTTTTGACCTTATCCAATGACACGCTACTTATGGCTGCGAACAGAATTTTGATGCTCAAATTTTCAAAAGTTGAGACTTGGAGAGTTCATATTTTTTATAGTGTAGTGACAGAACAATGCATTCTCTCAGCTTACTTCCATGCATTGCAGAACCTCTTGAAACTGAGTCAGCCAGCAGTTTCACAAGAAGTAAGAGAGAGTAAGGAAGACTGTCATTTTGTTAGGAAATCAGGTTTAGAAAATCACAAGACCTTTTTGGTAGTAGATAAAATTGCATGTAATATGGACACCATTGTTATTTGCAGGGAGTAAGCAGGGCATGAAAGTGAAGATGCACGTTTTCGTTTACAACGCAATCATAAAAAATTGAGTGAGTGAGTGCGAAAAACGATAATATTTTTATTGTTTCGCTTCTTTCCGTTAAAAATTGCAGCGCCACCCGCATACAATGAGCTATGTCAAGTGACGAGAGGAAGCAAGAGGATGCCAACTGTGAAGCTTCGTTTGAGCAACAGGGATATATTTTTCCATTTCGACTCTTACACTACTTGGTGGAATTATAAGAAAGGTGATGACGAAGGTGTATAATTTGATGGGCTAGCTACAAATGTACAAAACCCCATTAACTCGTGATCTCAATCTTTTAAAAAGGCAGAAGCGACTCGTGTCATTGTTTCTTTGCACGAAAAATGGAAGAGCACTTTTTTAGCTGCAGAAAACTCAAAAAGATAGAAACCCCCTTCGAATTTTAAATTATAGCATGCGTTTAGTTAAACTAGCAAACAGGAGATTTAGCAGAGGAGTGTATAGTTATTCACCTGTGAAAATATCCGTTTTGGGGAATAAATTATTATTAGGATAAACTCAAGGGCAAATTTGGAGTCAACATTTCATTCTTTTTAAAGAGTGACAACACAACTGAGAATTTTAACAAAAGCTCGTGTCGTCCTGTCTGTCACTTGTTTCGAATTAGCCTAACAATTTGCAAATCAGCTCTGCAACAACGCAATGATAAGTGAGCACACCTTGCGAAAACAAGCCACAACAAATGATCATTTATCTATGCGCGTTTCGTGGTGGTAGCTATTCTAAAAGCGCATTATTATTGCATGCCTTTACCCACGTCGTTTGAAACGGTTACGTACATCACAGACAAAGAGATGTGAAGCATATTTATGGTGTTGAATTTTAAAGAATAAATGTTAAATTTAGAATTAACCAACCGACTGATAGAATATAACCCATATATGCATGCATGGAGTACATCTGTTGCGCAGAGAGAAGAATCTGTTCTGGCAACAGAATTCTTTTCACTTTGACATTACAATAGGAATAAATAAAGAATCAGCCTCAGTTTGCCGAATCGCATGCATTCATACTTAATAGTATTATTTATCAAACGAATGTGTAGCAGCATTAATAAAACAATGACGCTATTTCAGCATACAGTCTTGAACTTGAATGGGTTGTCCTTGTGATCATGTATCTGAATGGTATGGATCAAAATAAGCGTTGTTGTTAGACATTATGCACATGGTGCTGCAATTAATGCAGACGATCGCTCCACAAATTAACATATTATATTACTTTAAAACTACAAGAGCGCAAAACAGTTGACCAGTTGTTGTTAAGTATGAAGTTATATGGAATTCAAGCTATTTGTTTTGTAAAGTTGATGTGACAATTTATAATAAAATTAGAACGATATGATGACACATTTTGATTTTCTTCTGAGAATCGCATATTAGGCATTCTATCTTGCTATGTATTCGCCAAACTATGGATCTAGACTACGAGGCTAATACTCCGATTCCTATTCAAATCGTCTTTTTTCACTGAGAGTTCAGTACTCACGATTATAATATTTCCAATTCCTACTTTACGTTTCAAACCAAACGTACGTGGACCTAAGTCATTTTTATTATGAGCTTCATCCGAGTTTTACTTTATTCGCGCAAGGATGTCTATATTTTTTTTTGTATAAACCAATCTTCTTCACAAACATTCCCATCCAGTAGTGCGAAAGTGACGGAGAAAATAACTGAAAATAGAGATGATAACAATAACAATAAAGTAGGTAGAGGCTGAATGGGTGTTCGTCCATTCGTTCGTTGGAAGTTTGTAATAGCAGAGTAGACGGTTTGATTAGCCTACAGCCAAAAGTACATAGAAGTAGCAGAGAGCTTGTCAAAGATATGGAATATGGTAGAATGGAATGTGTCAGTAAAAATAATCGCAATCTCTAATCGAAGGATTTAAAATCCAAAGCTGTCTTCATTCAAAACCAGTCAGATCTGCAGTTGGAGAGTCAATTTGCAGCAAACATTGCCAAAGACTGCTACCACCATCACGGTGGTACATACTTGTCGATAATGTGCTCTCAAAATGAGTACTCCGCCAGGAGCTAAATTGTAAGTGCACTATCAAAAAGTGTGTTTAAGTATTTGTGCGGAAGCTGTAGTAGAGACATGTCAGCGTCAGCTAAACTCTCAAATATGAAGCTTGAGAAAACATATTTCTCATTCTTAATTCTTCCCTTCTCATCCGTGGATTGAGTTATTTTTACTAGTCAAGTTTTTTATGATGATGCAGTTTTTATTACTTAAAGTCAGCAATAAAGTATTTTGACACTGACTACAAGCCAGCCTTGACATTGCTAGAAATGCATTTCTCATCCAAACTTGAGCAGCACAAACAAACTTTTGCTGAGCTTTCATAACAAGAACTCCCAGCTCTTAGATTCCCTTTTTTGCTGTAGTTTTTGACACAAAAATATGTTTTGTTGATGGGTCCACTGCCATAATTTTTAACTCTTGCTACGTGACGCTTACTGAGTAACATGGATTTTATAATCTGAGAGAGAAATCTCGTTTGTTCTAATGTTCATTTATTCACTCTTTCATAATTACCCAAATTGTAGATTCATTTAAAACCCCAATCTGCATTTATTTTCAAAGTCCCTCAAAATTTCATTGCTTCCATTCTATCATATAATATTATTGTAATGATTATTATTCTGGGGGAGAAAATGCAATTAAATTGGATGACTCCATTTCGTCTTTCTCTTTGCTCAGTCCCTCCATACTAAGTACGTGCCAGTTGATATGAATTTCGTATTTTCTCTTCTTTTAGTGGGTCGATAAAATAATCAGACGTAGTGCAGTGACCTAATCCCTATTTTTTCCTTCCAGTTAGAAAACTGACGACAAAGAACTCGTTGCATTTTATATATAGATCGCATATCCTTGAATTAATTGTTATTACACTTTCAGTTCTCTTCCAAAGTAAATAAAGTGGGGCAAGATGGCGATGAATTCAACTCTATAGTTCTCGCTCTTGCTGGGCAAACTATTCCGGTTGAAAACTATTTATTTGGATATTCCAACTGCCTTGAAAGAAAAAAAGCAACAGTGGACATTAGGGACCGTGTCAGATCGACACATTTCGGCTTCTTTTTTGTGGAGAGGAAAACGTACAACTCGAGGGGAAAGATACGCAGCGTCTTTACATTTCTTGTTGTTACTGTTCTTGTTGGTGCATCCAGGCACTCTCTTGTGAACGCTATAAGATGATCCAAAAAGTCATGGACTTGGACTACATAACATAAATATATCTACATCCCTTCCCAATTTCCTTCCTCGTAAAAGCGGTGAAAAAAAAGATCCTAAATATTTTAGCAGTTTCCGTTGGTCGTTGCATTGTCTACTCAACTCCTTTCTTGATTCCCATGTCTCCACTATCTGTACTTTGCAATAGAAGACTAATTTCTAAGCGATTAGGAGGAGGCGAAATCCAAACCCAAGTGTAAGATTTCAGAGCTATACCCAAAGATAATCTCTAGTCCCTTATTTTGAAAAGCAATCCTCCACGTTTAGCGTTTTGGCAATGGAAAAGTAGAGAGACAAGAAAAATTAAAGAAAAAATACATTCTTTTGCCTTCTACATGGTATTCCAGTGCCTACATATACATTTCTCGACAGAGAAAGTGGAGAATGCCATGTCCAGCGATATGTTTCTCTCCTTTCTACACACTCACGCAAAGCAAGCGGGTTCTTCCTTTCTATCATCCTGTTGCAGTCGTGCAGAAAAGAGTAGATATTTTTAGCCAAAAGTAAGTTGAACTTACTTATAGCTGAATCCTACATATATACATACAGCTTTTTGTTTTCGTCATGGGCATGTACATGAATTTTTTCACAAAGAGGAGGTTGAAGGAAAATAAAAAGTGGGCCACGTTACAATCACCACCAGACGAAGATTCAGAGAAAGATAAAGGCAAATGTATATTGCCATCAGTATTATCTTCCATGCTCTTTGTTTGCATGTAACTCACTGCCCAATAGCGTTATTTTTCACCTCTAAACAGTCTATTTCTGTATCCAAACTTAAACTCATTTTCTAATTGAGAAAGAAAGACAAGAATAAAGACGATTTTAATTGGTAGTTAAAAAGTAATATAACAGAAGGTTCTATATAGTTGTGCCCTAAACCAACATGTTTTTCCTCATATGTACCGTACGTTTCACATGTATGATGTCGGGAAGATGACATCATGGCAAGAACATTATGAAAAGATGACGGACAAATGAGTACATATTTTAAGCAGTGAACTAAATATAAGTACTCTATTTGGGTTCTCGACAGGCTTCAGTTTACCTCACAAACTAGTTTATTTGAATTTTGTTGAAGGAAAATTACACCTTTCTCTTCGCATCTCTCATCTACGTCCACGCTGTCGTTTGTCAAGAGAATTTTTATTGGAGATCATTAAAATCGCATAGTAAAGTATACTCTACCATTGGAGTTGAGTAAGGACCTCATTAAGAAATCATTTGAGACAGAGTTATAGCCTAATTATTCTCATTTAGACGCTCCCTTAGGAGTAGAGCTCAAATTAAGCTGTGCAATCAGATAATCAGTTATAGTAGCTACCAAACGCTAAATCTTAATGAGGTTTGCCATATACTATTATGCACGGAAGGGTTCAGTGATTATAAACTCTTTATAGTAGTGGGCCATGTCAAGGCTTGTGTTCCTCTTCCTTCCTGTTTTTCTTTCGCCTAAGGAAAGTTCACGGACCCTTTTTCTTTTGTGGAAAACAATGCATGAGTAATGCACATGCAGTTTTCCTTTGAATTTCTTAGGAAGTATGAAAGAGCTGAGTACGACCTTCACCTTTTTTGTTATTTCGTAGTAGGTGAGAAGCAGACAAGAAAAGGACAATGATCCCTTCATGGCCAAGACCGTAGACGATACAGCGCCTTTATTTTCTTCTTATCGTTCATTTTCTCGTGAAGATAAAACTTCCGGAGTACAAGAGGGAAATATATCTTACGAAAATGATTTAGAATGAAGCACATTGTGTGTCATTTGGGAACTGTGATACATGCTATCCAGTATTAAATTTCTTGCCAGCGCAAAACATAGTAGACTAGACAAACTATTTCCAGTGTGCTCAAACATTATGGTTGTGTGCTGTCTCTTCTGCTCCACTGAACAGTGTTGGGTGAAAAAGGAGGAAACCACAGAAAAAGAAAACTGAGAAGCCAATTAAAAATCAATTCGAGCTGATTAATGACCAACATTAATCATACATAATTGCCTCGCTATGTCATAACAATTCCTATGCCAGGAATCGACCAACTCTGCCATACCAAAAAGAATGCCTACTTATTATATAGCACAACACTAATGCACACACGAGTTGACGTTGAGATACATACTTTTTTTTACCTCACTACCTGATTTCGTGATTTCTTTCAATTTACTCGAATGAAAGAGAATCGGGACGAATGAAGGAGAAGAAAGTAGATAAAATTGAACTGTAGGATTCCGTTACGTGTGCGGTACTAAAGAAAGAATCAACTAATGTAGATCCGGCAAAGATGATTTGTTGCTTGCATTTTACTCGCCTCAAAATCCTTACCGCGACTGCCTATAAGTCAGTTTTGTTGCACTTGTAGTGGTATTTATTATGTACTTCTTGTATGTAGGTGTATTCACCCACGAACCAATTCTGAATCTAGAACAAACGAATTCCTCGAAAGCCATTGTGTATGAATTATTGTGTTTTGGGAAAAGTAGAATAGCTTCAAATGTAGATTTCCATGTGGAATAGTTTTATACATAAAAAACAAGACATCCTTGATGGAAATCAATACGTTTTTGTTTATAATCATTTCCAGGAATTCCATATTCAGTAGAAACAAGTGCATTTGCATCTCTCTTTGCATTCAACTGAATTGGAAATCACCAGAATTCAAGTTACTTGAATTGGCAAGCAATGGAATGGGGTTCCTAGAAAAGTCGAGACTATATTTCTATGTACTTCCTTTAATGTTATATGCATGGTGAGCTTATAGTAGAGTTGGTAATTGTTAGTTGGAACCGGAAGAATAACCTTAAGCAAAAGCCATTTGTATTTAGGCTAATATTGAATCTGCTTTTGGTACTAGAAGCCAAAAGTCATTCTTTCGACGGCGAGTAAGCAGCTTATAAGCTTATTTTTATTAGTATGTGCAGTTGGTACGTACCTCTCCGTGAAAGTTGAATCCATGCTTTTCTGCAACTCTGCGTGCCACTTCCGGACCTCCAAGAATGTGAACTGCCCACTGATGTGTGTAGTGGTCTTTGTTGCCAGGGTCATTGAAATCGTCTTGTTGGTCATCCTTGATCAAATCGATATCTTCTATAGTTTTCAGTCCTTGGATATATTTCCCACGACCACCATCATTCGCATTGTTCCACATGTGTCCATTCTGGACTTTGCGGTCCTCATCATCAATGCGATTGGAATCTGGCAGAGACGACGATGACACGGATGTGACTCCTCTGACAAGAAAGACTACTGACAACAGTAAAACCATCTTTAGTGAAGCTGGGCTGACATTCCTACTGGACCCTGCTCTCCCACCGACAATCACATTTGGTCGATGACGTTCATCAGGGTGATAAGAGTTATGACTCCAGCGTTTCCCTTTTGGAGTCGGAGTGTTTTTCAGTCTATGATTATCACTGTGGCTATCACACCTCAAAGCGGAGTAGTAGCTAAATGAAGTCGTCATCTCACTACTTCCACCACACTCTTTTATGTTGTGATTATCATTATCCTTATCAGTCATCATTTTATTGGGAGAGTGGGGAGCAGCACTACTCCCACTTCTACTCGCTCTATTCCAAGCAAAAGAGCTTGCTATAACAACTATACCATTACTGTTAGTATGGCCCAGGTCATCCTCCTCAACTACATGCTCGTATTCCATACCAAATTCCACTTGCTCTCCGTGATTAACGTACTTTCTAGCCGCAACCACTCACACGATTAGCTTTCACGCACAAAAATTAGCACAAATTAAAAAGAAGTCACAGTCATGTTCTTATAGTAGTGTAGAGACCAAGTTTTCCACAATGTTTCGTGCGTAATACGCTATTATCAGAGATACTAGCTGGTGATCATGTCAGTCAGTCAGTTTCTCTTGGAAATACTGCTTTTCAGGTGAAACTATCATGAAGGAAGAGTGCAGCGATGAGCGTCTCTCAAATTGAGTGCGCACACAAAGTTGCTCCAGCTCGTCTTCTCCTAACCTGACAAGTTGACACAGACTTGACAAGTGAGATGGGAGAAAAAACGTATGAGAAATACTACACTCGATGAGCTAATTTCATTCAGCTTTCTCTCCCCCAAAAAAATGTTAGAAAGATAATATTTCTTTCAGTGGAAGCAACTTGTTTTCCTCTCCTTCTCCAGAGTTCTCCAGAGTATCATACAAGAGTTTATAAAGGAGTAGCAGCTCTTTTTGGTGCCGGTTTCTTTACTTTGTGATGATGACTTGAGGAAGTGTCTAAAATAATAAAATGTTCAAAACAAATCAACGTCATGCTCAATTTCATTAGGTCAATGTATTCATTCATTCCACTCATTCTCCAGAGCTCTATAAGCTCAACGCATGTAGACAAAACACACGGACAGGGCAAACGTGTAGTAGCGGACGACGGCAAAAGGCCAAGATGAAACGAGAGCTTTAGCATTTGACTCTCTTTCTAGCTGTCTTCTTTCCACTCAGCTCACGGAATTAATGCAATTTAACTTGACAAGATTGATACATCATCACAAAAGCACACTCCAAGAGGAAAAGAAACAAGTACAAAAATCATCTTCTGCTTCTTATATATTTTGTTCATATCAAAACTGAGTATGCTTCAAGTTGTAGTAGTAGTATCAACCTTCATAACGTCTATCAATTTCATTCATACTCTTCTCATCATCGGTTGTACAATACTGTTACAATTTACTTACCTAATTTTCTTTCATCGAATCAAGTTTTGAAACTGCTTTGATTTGGAACACGACACACGTTGTCTATATAGACGGAATCATTTACAAGCTGCTAATTTAGTGTGAGAAAACGACACTTTGTTAAAAATTTGCCATTTGCACTGGCAAAACACAAGTTGAAACAATGTGTTTCTTGAGGACATTGCTCATGATCATCCTTCTGATGATGATAATGGTTTCAATCTCAGCACAGGTTAGTTTTTTATACATGTATTTTTATCTTGCTCACTCAGCCAGGTAGACATTCTTGCCCTTGTGTTCCTCAGAGTAACGAGACGGTATGGCAGGTATCCACAGGTAGCGTAAGACTCATCCGTTCCATGAACAAAATCTTTTTTTTGCTCTTGCGATGATGATGATGAGAAGGAGAATGCATATGAATGTATTGCGTGTAGTGGATCTCTGGTCTTCTGGTGTATATGTACCTGCTCTTCGGTCTACCTGTTTGAATAACTTGATGCGTTCATCACGTTTCTGCTTACAATGAAGACAAGACACGGGGAGAAGGTAAGGTAATCATGAACGGTGATTCCTTCTCTCTGGCCCTTCTTATACTTCTCTACGACAGTGAAGCATTGTAAGATGGATGTTCCATAGAGTAATAATGTCTCATGTGTGTTGCATCTGTCTCACTTTCCCATTGTGTTTCACTGTATGGATGTGTTTGGAGTGGAGTGCAATGGCAATGCATGTAATTCAGAGAAGAAATGATGAGCTCAGAAATAGGAGGAGAATGACTTGAACATTGTATATTTTTCCCCGATGCTAAAGTAAAATCTATAATACTCCACCAACGATATTACAAAACTCTTTTATAGTGTATGTGTGATTTTTTTTTCTCTCTCTCTCTCACTCAATGTTTTTGTTACATAGTATACTCAATACTGGATATGGAATCCATCCACTTTGCCACGGAAGGAATAGATACATACTACGACGATGAGTCTATTTGAGGTTCATGATGGATATCTCATTTCTGCTTTTTGAGAATAGTCAATTGCACACACATATATTGCATTGGAAGAGTTTTGGTTTTAACCAGTCAGTTCATATTGTATTTTTGGGAATGGATTATTTCCCTTTTTCTGGTGAAGTGAATGCTGTTACTACTTATCTCTTCACACATACAAGCACACGCATATGTGCGAACAGTTTAGGTGCACTGCACTGAAAATGAGGGAGAAAAACTGTGAGCCGAGAGAGATGAGGCTGGGACGACTGGTGCAAGGATACTGAGCTTTGTGAGGGAGAATGTGGATCCTGTTATCCACACAAAAGCATTCATAGCACAACACACTACAGAAGCTCATATTGTAGATGGCAAACACTGAAAACCAAGCTACGCCAAACGATACAGGCAATGGGAATTGGAAATATGTCTAAAATTACGGTAAAGCAAACTACCATACTTCACGTATAAGAAGCTTTAGAGTCAGAGGATAAAACAAAAATGCTTTGTGTGCTCGTGCCATATCGTGTGCATACTACTTCTACTAGCCAGTCTTCGTGGTCACTAGTTAGTAGTATATTATGTAGTAAACAAATATCATTGTAGTCTATGCCTTTGCCCAAGTCCAATCTCTATGCAATTTGGCAATTGCCTTTTCGCTGCTGTTAATTATCATGCTACTATACTGTTGCATATCCTCATCAAATGCAATCTCAGATTAGTTTCGCGAGATAATTATTGCGGTAATAATTGTAGATTCTGGGTGTGTGTAATAATGGATTTTTACATCAGAGGTAAAATGTCTAAATAGTTGGTAATGGGAAATTGCCATTCATTTGTATACATATATATAGCCATTTTGGTATTTTTGGCCATAAAGTTCCAGAGAAACGGCAATCATACTAATCATAATTAACTCTCATGTGTGTAGGTAGCGAAGAAAGGTAAAATTTTAATTTAATATTGCACATGAGGGGAAATGTAGTGAACTGCTTTGGAAGAAAATGTTAGTTTTGGGTATGTATCGAATTGCATGGAGCTTGCATTGGAAGCAGCTTTAGCTGCTCCAGAATTCCAGATAAAAAAGTTTTTGAAATGGAAAGTAGCGGTCCTCGAGAATGTTTTTATACGATATGTATTAACAAAAGCATGAAAATCGGTGCAAAACAGAAATGCATGAGATTGTGGGATTCAAATAAGAGTTTCAGATTCAGAGGAATTGGATATGATGAAGATTACAAGTAATTTTTATAAAGTTTTACAGCACACAGCAGAGACTGCATACTTTAGGTATTATGCTGGCACTAGCCTATTGCATAGGAAAATGTTGTAAAATGCGATTATGGATGTGTTAATTTATGCTTTACAAAACAACATGACCAACTTATCTCACTCAATAGACATTTATGTTTTGATTCGACTCTTCATTTCATTCAGTAGGTCATATGGAATATGGAATCAGGGATTATTGCTCCCATTCCGTCAACTGCCTGATACACGTATGGAAAAGGTGCTTTCCTCGTTTGTTAATAATATGCAAAATGAAAACGGTTTATTGCCTGTATATTTGGGTATGATATAGTTTATTATACTGAGATAAAGTACATTTTTGACATTAGATGAAATATTTGGAATCTTATCTGAGGGATAGGAGTTCCATCTGGATTGCGTGCACACTGTGTACTTTCAGACAATGCTATTGTCACCTAGAGTTTTTACGGTTCGTTTCTTCTGAAACATTTAACGTTAACCTCCAATGTCATACTAGGTGGACTGGGGCTTAAAAATGACTTCAATTTTATCCTGAACGTATTTACAGTTGCTTTTAATATTAAATCCTATTCCTTATTGCTATCACTTGCAACAATTGTCAGCTATTAATTTAAACCGTTTATGGCTGTTCAGACTACATATTACTTTTGAGTTCAGATGCATAAACCGTTCTGTGTGGCACACTACCAAAGAATCTTTGTATCGATTGCCTGTTACACGAAGCTTCATAACCAAACATGGGTGTATTCTGCACAAAAAATATACAAACTCTTTGCTAATATTCAATTCGCGGCTCGCTATTGTATCATGTGCATCGACCAACTTGCGACCTTAACCGATTCCAGTCTTAACTGTCAGGTCTGCCCTATTGCCCTCAGACCTTACTCAATATGAATCAATACCCCATTATAGAACCCGCAATTCCACACCGGCATCCGTCGCAGTCGGACGAACTGCAACCATTGACGCTTATAATCATACTGTTATCTGCAGATTCGGCGAAAAGACACTGACCAAATTCGTATACTTGGTCGCTGTAGCAAAAAAACGTAATATACACCTCAATAACAACGGTCGATTCGCTAACTATAACATAATTTAATAATAGTTTCATCTGGCATGTTTTTCAAAGAAAGTACATGACTAATTCGCGAGTATGGTTACAGTACTTCACCACCCGTTATTGTACCTACACGTCGATACTCTTTTCTTTTAGTGTTGGGTCGCTCCTCTGCTTCAAACATGAACAAACAAAGACTGGACACCTGAAGGTGACAATTCACAGAGCAAAACGTCTGTTATCGCTGTACGCATGGTTCCCTTTAAGCAAACCCTTCATAAGAAAACGTCAATAAAGACTACAAATGACCTCTCCCTCCGAACCTTTCAAAATCTACATTTGCTTAACTAACGAAATTTTCCACCCTGCTCTGAAGACTAGCCCGATAAACATCGCGCTTGGCGCAGAAATAAAACACCTAAATAGCGTGCGCTCAGCTTCGTCTGTGTCATCATGCCGATCCTCTCCCTAAATTGAAATGCAGACGTACTGAACGAAGGGAGAGTTATACGAAACTGCGCGATCTTGGACCATTCCGTGGATTCGTTGGTGGTAATTTCGTTACACCGCCGGTCGACTAAGAGTCCACGAACCTCACGGAAACGTACGAGGCGGCTCTCCGTGATCCCCCCACCTATATGAATTTAAGTGGACTGGATTGGACTTGTAACGGAAATTTACTTTGTCCTCTGCATACTTTTATTAACATGTTTTATCCAACAAACCATATTTTCTCCAAATAAGAAAACTCTAATAGCGTAATGGCTAATCTAGATCAGGATTAAACTCAGATTAAACTAATATATTATTTGATCCTATTAATTGAATTACATTATTCTGGAAATCACATTAATTGGTTTCGTTTGCTCAACATCAAATGCACGCATATGGACGTAAGATTAAACAAAGGCACATAGTTCATTAATAATTATTCATTTTCACATTTATACCCCAGTTTGTTTCTTCGAGTTACTTTGTAGTAGTGAAATCATGTCACATAAATTTATCTGTCATGAAATGAAACGAGAAGGGAGGTGTAGAAGATAAGAGGAAACTCTTAACAAGGTTAAGATATTTGAGTCGAGTGTAGCAATGCCCCAAAAGTGAACGGTGCAAGACATCTCTTTGAATGAACGGAGAGGCAAGCTCACACTCATATACACATTTCGCAAAACACATTTTATTGTCCACAAAGCCAGCGGTGAAGGTGAGTGATTGTAACAATGTACTTAAATGTATTTGGAACTTCCTACTCTAATCTACTACCTACTGTCTTGTCTTCTCATACCAATAGCTTATAATAACTATAATATCAATTCAAATATTATACATAATCCAGAAATTCGCAAGAAGACTGTGACTTAGTGAATGCTAACAAAAGCATCATCAGTTATATTTTACGCGAGTTTGTAAAGGTGTACAGGCTTTTTAGGGTGAAAAAATGTCAGCTTCGGTCAAGGAAGCCCTTATCGAAACACTGCTTGGGAGTTTGTCTCCGGAAGCAGGGGTACGAAAAGCTGCAGAGGAGCGTCTAAAGGCATTGGAGGTGACGGAGCAATATCCCCTCATTCTGATGGAAATCGTACTAGCCACTGGTGATTCGGTTTTGCAGCCTCCCATAAGACAACTGGCGAGTGTTGTTCTTCGACAGTATGTTGATACGCATTGGACATCGATTGCAGAAAAGTAAGCGAGGCACGGTCGGTATATGTTAAAGTTGAGACGCAATTGTTATAGTTTGTTATATAAATTTTAATCCGATATTGGTTATTTGTGTTACTACAGGTTTGTTCCACCAGAACCTAATGAGCAAGTTAAAGCAGCGCTCAGAGAAATGGCACCTGTTGGTCTCACTTATCATGAGAGTAAGATAAGAAACTCGGTTGCTGCCATTATTTCCTCCATTGCTCATTGGGATTGGCCAGAGCAATGGCCATCGTTGTTCGACTCACTAATGAAACTTTTACAGTTGGAACAGGTGACTTTTATGTAGATGAATAATATAATATATGAATGAAGGAACAACATTTAAAAAAAGTTTATTTGCATCATTTCATTCGAACAATATGAATTTTTATCAGGGCGTCCAAGGAGCTATGCGTGTCATGACGGAGTTTGCCAAAGAATTTAGTGATGAGCACATGGTTCATTTTGCTCCACGAATTCTTCCAGCAATGTGTAACATAATACGACAAGGTGACAGATATACAATGTACACGAGGGCTAGAGCAGCGCAAATTTTTCGGTACTTTTCTTATCTTATTTTTAATTTGAATTTATTATTATTGTGCTTATTTCAAATGATTTTATTTCAACTGTATTTGTTGGTTTTACTTACACTTTTAGCACGTGCGTCAGAATGATTGCCAACTTATCGCAAGGAAACAAGCAGATTTCGGCACAACTTTTAGACCCTATATTACCAGAGTACATGAAGGCGTTTGTAGAGGTTCTATCGGACAGCTCCACGAACCCAATTTACGTTTTAAAGAAAGACGTAGTGAAAAGCATTTCCATTTTGATTCGTCACTTTCAAAAGAAAATGGTTCCTTACTTGGATCATCTCCTTCAGCCAGCCTGGAATATTCTCACATCGAGCACGCAACAATTCAGAGAAATCTACTTGGGTGCTGAGGATGATGACCCAGATGTGGATTCAGACGGGGAAGCATGTGGAATTGAAGGTGTAATTTATGCAATCTTCGAACTCGTCCAAACCCTCGTTGAGACTCCCAGCGTTTCCAAGAGCATGCTGCAAAATACGCTTCCAGACCTCATCTATTTCACGATATTCTACATGCAAGTGCCCCAGGAGCGCGTTGAAACTTGGAACACGAGCCCAGCCATTTTTGTTACGGACGAGGATGAAGACAGTGTGGCCTATACACTCAGAACTTGTGCTCAAGATTTGCTCACCTTGGTTTGCGACGAGTTTGAGAAGGAGAGTATGGCAGCGCTGGGTCAAGCGGTAAATAAGCACCTAAGTACTAGCAACGACTGGAGAGTTCAGGAAGCATGTCTGTTTGCTGTGTCTTCTCTTGGTCCACGTGTCAGTCGTCCTTCGTCTTTGACTTTGTCAGGAGTCAACTTTGATATTCATGGATTTGTGCAAAACGTTGTTATTCCGGGTCTCTCATCTACGGACGTACTTTTAGTAGGTAGATGTCTTGTGTTGGGAAGCATTTTTTGCAACATGATTCAACCTCAGCTAGCAGAAAATTTTGTTCGTGCTTCTGCCGAGTGCTTACATCCAGACAAGAATATAATTTTGAAGATTCTGGCTATCAAAGCGATTTCCAATTTTGTGACACATTCAAAAGAAAATGAGAACCTGAGGAAGGTTCTGTTACTAGTATTGCCCAGTGTGATTGAATGTCTGGTAACTTTTGGAACGACTGGGAGCTCCGTTGAAATATTGGCTCTGGCTTTAGAGTGTCTGGAGTCCATACTCCACTTGGATGAAAATCTTACTGCCTTGGTGGGGTCCAAAATGACAACTTTATCGATGGCCTGCTTCGTCAGATTTAATGCTGACCCTGTCATCTGTCCTATTATTGAAGATATAATCAAAGCATTGTGTGAGAACCCGAAATGTGTCACCGAAGTACAAGAGAGGTTTACTCCCACCATTGTGTCTGTGCTAAACAGTAGGAGCGAGGATATGGGTAAGTTTCATTCAACTTTTCAACTTGATACATTAGGAAGGTTTTTACTTTAACACTTTGATATTGTCAATAATTTTTAAAGGCGGACCCCAAGGAGTTGGACTAGATTTACTGGCTGTGATTCTTCGGGCTTCCACTGCACCCTTGAATCCCATTCTGATGAACGGTGCTTTTCCTGCTGTTATTAGCTGTGTGATGAACTCTGATGACCACACTGTATTGCAAAATGGAGGCGAGTGTTTGCGTGCATATGTAGCCGTCTCACCAGCACAAGTTTATGAAAATCGAGATGCCAACGGTGTGTCCGGGCTTGCTTACATTGTACAAGTAGCATGTAGATTGTTGGATCCGCACACGTCCGAATTCTCTGCAACCCTTGTCGGGAAGCTAATTACAACGCTAATCTGTAAAGCTGGAGATGGACTAGGAGACCAGTTAGAATTGTTACTGAGAGCCGTTCTAAGCAAACTCCGGTCGGCAGACACTCTCAGCGTGATTCAAAGTCTGATTATGGTGTACGCTCATCTATTCAACAGTCAGATGGAAGCTGCCTTGAATTTCCTCGACAGTGTACCTGGACCTACTGGTCAGTCAGCCTTACATTTTGTTATGACAGAGTGGGTCTTCCGACAGCAAATGTTCTATGGTCAGTTTGACAGAAAAGTAACCTACGTGGCATTGAGCAAGCTTCTACTTCATGGAGTTAGCATGGAAGACCAAAGACTTACCAACATTCAAGTGAAGGGCGATCTTATAGCTGTACCAGGTGGAACGGGAGTAGTCACTCGTAGCAAGAAGCAGCAAGAACGCTGGACAGAGATTCCGCTCTTAGTCAAAATATTTAAGCTTCTTATAGCTGAATTGGGATATAGTGCTATGGAGCAGACGGACGATTTGGAGAGTGGAGATGAGGATGAAGATGAGAGCGGCTCTGAAAACAATGACGAAAATAAAGAAAATAGTCCAGTTCGTGGAGGCGGAATCGCAGCGGAAGATTATTTCTTTGACGAGGAAAGCGGTTTAAATGCTGAGGATCAAGATGTCATCAACGACCCTCTCTATGGTCTCGACTTGGAAGCTTATCTTAAAGAACTAATTACCGGTTTTAGCACTCAAATTTACTATCCTCAGTTTTGTACGCAGTTAAATGTCGCTGAAAAGAAGGTTATGGCGAAATACGGATTCCCCGTACCTTCTCCATAATAAATCAACAACCATTGTCATTCATTCAATTTTACAAAGAAAATAAATTGGTTCCATAACTTGGATTTTTAACTGCATTGTATTTCATTCCAAATGTATAAAGCCAAAAAAATACTAATTTGATTAAACATTACTCTTTTCGCAATCTTTCAAGCCGAGCAAAGAGCTCATCATCCATAGAATTAACAGACTGGTCAGCTCCAACTTCAGAAACGGCTTGCTTTTTAGTTGCCTTGCTCTTTGCATCTTGTGGTGTTTCCGGAAGCTGCTCGCCAAGCTGAAGACCCAACTCGTCCAATACTTGTGAAACGATCTCATCGCTAAATAATGTGCATTTAAGTAATGTCTTTACCATCATTCATCACCAAATATCGGTAAACATATTAGGCACGGCAAATCAACTGTTACTGTTTACGGTTTACTCAAGCTAAATCAGTTACCTTTCCTCTAGATCGTCCTCATTACCCATGACTTCATCGACAGACTCATTTACCATTTCCTCCTTAATTTCCATAATTTGGTTTTGTTTCTCAAACTCCTTCAGAATCGATTGTATTCGTGGCATATTTAGTTGTCTGAGTAGTTCAATAGGATTTATTATATTTTTGTAGTGTAATGACTCAATTGTCATAATTGTAGAGTACGAAAAGTATATGTAACATGCCTATTCAATCCTCGAAGAACCAATGTGGCATGATGAACAGCCTGCGTAATACTTTGCTGTGCCTCGAGAGTTGTCAACTGAAGGGAAACCCCCTGAAGATTTGCTTTCATTTTCATGAGTTTTTTAATGTGATTTCTCGTTCTCACCAAATCATTTGCGAGTGCACGTACCACATCCTACCTCAAGATTTAAAAATAAATTCATTAGCCTATTTTTCACATGCATTTCTTTCCAACAGGCTATTATTATTGTGGTATGACTGACCGGTTGATTTTTCTGAGCAACTTTCTTTATTTCAACAATCTGTTTTTGTTCCTGCTTTTCCAAGTTATACTTCTCACGCTCAATGTTTCGAATTGCTTTGTTGACCAAACGCTGATTTCGACGAAGAAGTTCTTTAGGCGTCATGGGTTTTCCTACAAGCCAAGTGAGCCAACCCATTTCACTCCACTTATACTAGTGCTGAAAAACTAACTACTACTTAGTACTTAAAATACTGACGAAGCTGGTGGAAGACTAATACTATTCTTGTTGAGAAACACTGTTTTCAGTATTTTATTGTATATATGAGAATAATAATATAATATAATATATAATACAGAACAGAAATAATAATGCCAGAGTGTATGAAATTCAAATACATCACTATGGGACAACTCCATTTAGCCTAACGTCTACAGTCACCGATTGCTACGTGTAAGTACATACAAGTGGGACATATCATCATGTGGTCATCAAAAACTAACTATTTCTAATTTTATCTCATACTTCCTAAACATTAATCTTACCTAGGTACATGTATTTGCTACACTTAGAAATTAAATACGCAATTACAAAAATTGAATGAGAATCAAATTTTTCAAAAAATGTGCCATATAGTTCTATTCTTTGCTGGCGTCGCTTGTTGAAGTAGAAGCTGAGTTTCCCTTGGCGTAGTTATGATCGTCACTGTCAGATTTTCGTCTACGTACTTTTGCTTTCGCTTTAACAGGTACGAAAATATCATCTGACTCATCTTCTTCGTCCGTATATGTTGAAGCACCCTCATGTTCAGGAATCGGACCCTCTTCTCCGGCTTCAAAGTTTACTGGAGGAATTCGATTCAGGTTTTGGGGGTAGAGCTGCTCAACTTTACTCAATATGA
This sequence comes from Orchesella cincta, assembly GCA_001718145.1. NCBI lineage: Eukaryota > Metazoa > Arthropoda > Collembola > Entomobryomorpha > Orchesellidae > Orchesella > Orchesella cincta. The sequence goes on from LJIJ01001156.1 coordinate 26,301, forward strand.
AATCATAAATTTCACGCCGCTTGTTTTCAGCGATCGAAGTCTCAAACCAGTTCTTGAGATTAAGGCTGTGTGTGTCGTAGTTTTGAATGGGGGAAGAGAAGAAACTTTCAATGTACTGCAACATGAACAACCCACAGTCCGAAAAGTTTGGTTGTTGGGGAACTTTCGGCATGCAACCTGGTATCGTGTTTTTGTCAAAGGTACGATCCTCCTGTTTCTTTGTCTACAAACGAGAAAGCAAAAATGAACGTTACTAAACTGCAGTGTAACAGTATTATAACTAAAAATCTTGTATTAAAGTGTAAATGATAATCTCCGTACTTTGTACTCAATTTTCAGGTACTCCCTAAGAGTAGAAAAAACTCGTCCTCTAGCATCCCCTGCCAAGGAGTCAAAAATAAGAATACACGGATGTTTTACACGTTCACCAAATTCCGATTTTCGCTTTACTCCTCCGCCTCCTTCACTGCGTGTGTGGTTGGAATCAGTCTCAGCTTTACTCTCCATCGGGCTTGAACAGTCTTCATCCTGCTCAGTAGACACTATATATAAAACAATGGAAAAAATCACGGTTTATCTTCTAGTAGTAAAGAAAGAAGGAAACAAGATAAAAGATTAGATTTAAGCATTGCACCAACTTTGACTTTCCATCTCTTCTGGATCCTCCGGAGCTTCATCCCGATTACTATATGATGCAGTTGACTCACTTTTGGGCTGGTTATAGATGATAGGTTTTGGACCAGCAGTTCTCGGTGATTTGGTGATTTTAGGTCTTTTGAAGTTTGGCAAGGGTTCTAAAGACTCGTAGTCGTGATACCCTTGTAGACCCGGAAAGCATATAATGGCAATAAACCAGTGGTAGCTATATAAAACATCATAAAAGTAAGGATAATATAAAAAACAATAATTCTTAACAATTAAAAATTTTTGTGTGTAATTTTTTACGCAACCATACTTTTCATTAATAGGAACAATTAAAAAATCCTTTTTAAAAATATCCACATTCTTAGTTCTTTTCTTCACTCTGGCATGCCTTCGTTCTCCTGCAGACATGACTGAGCCTCCTTCGGCCCGTGATTGTTTCTTCACTTTCTCGGTCAGTTTGCTGTAGAAGAAGCTGTCAAAAACGAAAGTACGTTTCTTATCAACAGGTTCCAAACGTTCAGTCTGTATCACGGCCAACCAAAAGTCAATAATTTGATCATTTAAGAACTGAGAGTGTCCTAAACAGCTTATGTCGTTCGGACATATCGGTACTTTAATGTTGTTTTCCCCTTGGTAAAATAGAACAGCACTGCAATAAATAAAATGCATTTATACTCTTGTTTAATAGACATTTTGATTTGTATTGTTAAAAACACTACGCTTAACTTACCTTCCAGGATCTTGATTCGTCACGGATGTAGTAGCTGACGCACTGACACTACTGGAGTTTGGCTGGCACGTTTTTATGTCGCGAGAGTTAGAGCTGCTCTTCGTACTAGTACTTGAATCATGGCTCTGCACGATAGACCCTGTTGCTGCTGAACTAGTCGAAACTATTTTAGGTGTTGGAGGGGATTCAGGCGAATCATCGTTGTTGTATGAGATTGAGTTTCGATATGTTTCTGGTGTAACATTCATCAACATTTTATTTGCAGCAGTGTAGTCTATATCGGTAAGTATTAAAGGGTAAAGGGATTTTATTATTCCAATGTCAGCATCTTTTATTTCAGAAGCTATCAGCAAGGTTATCTTCTTTTGAGTTGGACGGCCGTTCTGTGGACAAAAGTAGTTGCTGCTCTCTGAGTCAGGACTCCCATCTAGCCCAAGTTTTTCTCGCACGAACCGTGCATACTTTGGACCGGTTGAAATGAAAAATACTGGAAGCTTTTTGCTAAAATGTGCTGTCATGCTTAAAATGACGTTGAGCGGAATGCACATTTTTATTTGCTTATGTTCTACAAAATAAAGTAAAATCGTTATTAAAAGAGTTTCAAAACCAAGGTCTAGACTGACTGACCGACAGTTGTAAAAATATAATAACATTAAAAGGATGTAAAAAACAGAGACTTACTAAAATTTGCGTGAGGTAAAGTAAGCTTTATTCCTAATTCTGTGAAGGTCACTGGAATTTCGAACCCAGTGTCCGAAGTCGTCACTTTGTACGATCCTATCCGTACTGATCTGCACTGGACCATAGCATACTGAAACTTACACCCAGGTTCTCCCATACGCTTACTAATTTCATCAAAGACTAAAATTTCCAGATAAAACATTGTCATATAATCACGAACAAGATTCCTAGTTTTAAACATATACATTGACTAGCAAGTAAAACCAACTCACTCTGTTCAGGGGTTTTGTCCCCAGTTTCCTCCTCTTTCCTTCTTTTAGTAGAAGGATTGTCCAGATCTGGACTCAGATTGATGGCAAGACCTTTCTTCTTGGCCATATTGTTGGGAGAAGAAAGACAATCTTCACCTTCTTCTTGATTTGTTGTAGTAGTAGTTGCAGGAGCAAGTGATGATTCAATTGAACTGGAAGTACACTGAGCTTCTACAGAAGCAGAACTTTTCTCCGTCTTTAAAGGGTTTGGCTGAGAATCAGATTCTTCGTCGTCTGACGACAATGTTATAAGTTCTTGTTGTCTTTTCCTTGGTGGAGCTCTTTTCTTTGGAATGGGCTTAGTAGATTTTGAGGCACTTTTACTGTTACTATTCAAGATTGTGACGTGACTGCCACCATCCTGTTGGATTGCAACATGTACGGTTCCAGTGGCTACATTCGGGGTTTTGCCAGCCACGCCAAGTATGGCAGGCTTATTAACTAAAATTATTTTTCGTCCTCCGCTATTTCCACCGACCTTCTGTTTCAAAGTAGTAACACTGGGACCGGCTTGGATGGTATTTATAGTTGTTCCGCTGGATTTTTCGCTAGCACTACCTTCGACACCACTAGCAGTCACAGCCTTGGGAATGACGACAACAGCTTCGATTTTGCTCACTTTAAACCCGTCTTTAATCAATCTAACGTCTGCAGGTAACTCAGATTTACACCTCACACACCTTATCAAACTGACAGTGCACACTCCACAACGAGGACAAACTGCAACGTATCCTTCCTTCTTAGCCGGTCTGTTTTCACTCACTGCCAACGCTGATTCAGTGGTTTTAGTAGTGTTCGATGGAAGGACAGTGATTTGTTTTGACCCCGAAGAAGAACTTGGGGAGAGAGCTGGTACAGTTTTAGGATTTGCTAAGTTTGGAACAGTAGCATGTGACGGTGAAGGCGAAGAAGATGTGTCTTGCGATTTTGCCGCTTTTAGAATTTCAGCCTTAGGACTACTTGAGGCAGGCGAAATAGATAGGGAGGAAGGCAACGAAGGCGTACCACTTTGAGAATGCGGCACCACCAGTCCCGAAGAACTGGACACTGATCCAGGAACTCCTCCAAGTTCGTAGACAGACGTAGGATTTGCCCTTTGTTGAAGCTGGCGTAACTGTTCTTCTGAAAGAGTTGTGGGAGGAGAAAATATTTGATGAGAAGTCGCTTTGGGCTTCTTGGGAGGGCCTTTTGACTGCTTCACGCCTTTCTGTTTGTTCACTGGAGCAGCAGGAGGTGGCGCAACCAAAGGGACAGGTGGAAGTACCGGCAGTACCTGTAGTTGAGGCTGTCCAGGTGCTGGAGAAGAAGAATAGTCGTGAAAGTTCTGAGCAAGCTGAGGGCCAGCTATATGCGGTTGTAAGGATTGTTTGAAATGATTGACTGGGGGTAAATCTGCAACAACTGTTTGATGTATGTGTTGAGAGTGGTGTTGCAGTTGGGCTTGGGAAGTTTGTGTTTGGGTTGTTGATGGTTGATGATAAAGATGTTGCAGGAATTGTTCTTGATTTCCAGATGGACAATTAGTAGACTGCTGAGAAAGAAATGTGTACTGAATACTTTGCCCTGCGCCCCCCTGCTCCTGAATAATGTTCTGTGACTGATGTTGATGAATTGCTTGCACAGGCCCAGATACTTGTTGCTGGAAAGTGTAATTTGGTTGAGTTTGGGGCTGTGTCTGATACTGAATTTGCTGAGCCGGCAGTATCTGTAACTGCTGAGAAGATGGATACGAGGTAGCACTATTTGTTTCAATGCCGGTCTCCACGGAATAAGGCGACTGAACTATATGATAGGAATCGGAATTAGGATTGACCAACTGGATATGCCCAATTAATTTTGGCTGCTGATCCTTGGGTAACAAATCGTTCCGCTGTACGTGTTGCTGCTGCTGCTGCTCAGATTGCAACTGAAAGCGAAATTGCTCTGGTAGTGGCAACTGAGAGTGGACATGGCCGTCTTCAACAATTTGCTGCAACTGATGAGTTGGATGTATATATGAGGAGGGACCCTGATGCAGAATTAGCAACTGTGTTCCATTCTCAGTTACAAGAGTACTTGAGGGGTAGTCACTAGTACGTATCAAGGAACCGTTGTTATTATTGTTCACTGAGAAACTATTTGCAATGTTGAAAGTAGTAGCAGTATTATTATCAAATGAAACTTGCGGAGTCGGGTCCTGATATTGACAGCGAAGATACGCATATGGTTGATGCTGATAAGACTGATTAGACGGCAAGTAAGTATTTGTATTAGCTATCACTGGCACTATTCCCGAAGGTGTCTGAATCACTGGCTGAATATTATGATTGTTGTTCATCGCATTCACATCTAGAGCTTTCTCAATAATATCACTTTCATCCACAAAAATCTCTATATTTTTAAGGTCCGCTGTCCTACGTAATTGAACTACTCTTGCTTTTATAGCGGCGAACTCCGTTCCTTTGATTGCTACACCTTAAATCAAAAACAAAACCACAATTTTATCAATATTTTCACGATTACAATCAGAATCATTCGATTACTTGTGTTAACTATTACGTTTTATGATGACAAACTTTAAGCTGGTGAGCTTGCGATGGTAAAAACCCAAAAGTGGATGTTTAATTATCAAGTCAGATGCTCGGTATTGATTTCGCTTTCTACTATATTTTTCAATTTCTTCTTGAGGTATGTCCGGTAATCGCTTTTCAAAACGATTTCCATGAAACCGGAAAGTATTTGTTTTGTTATGTTGCAAGGAATGTAGAGTATACTCTGATAACTGGCTAAAAGGCAAAATACGGGCTAGTGGTTCACTCCTTGCATAAAGGGATCCCGTGACCGGGATAAAATGGGGCAGAGACTTGTAGAGAGAAAACTGATGTTCACAGTTAGGGTTGTTTACGTCATCCCCAATGTGGATTTCATTCAACGAGCCAATATCTGTCGTCGACTCAACTGCAACTATAACTTGAGATGGAGAGATAGCAGAAATATTCCTGGATAGATCTCCAAAAATTTCAAAACACAATTTAGGATAAATGAGTTTAGAAAAATTGATATTGCTGCATAGCTCATGTGCAAGAGAAACGCTGGACGCTTGCTGTGGTGCAGACGAGTTAACTGAATCTAATGCACAAACGCTATCACTAGCAACAGAAACAACAGTTTTCTTGGAGGGTACCACCACTTTCTCCTTTTTGGCTCTTCTTTTTTTTGGAGCCTTCCCTTCGTTCCTAACAGCCGGAGCTAACTCATCAACCGTGTCCGTTAATGTGCTGATTTTCTGTTTCCTACTACGTTTCCTATTTTCAGTTCCAACAGGTGGATTAATTACTATTGCACAATCCTTTTCCAACGCTCTTTGTAAAACTCCCGGGGTTGTTTTCCGTTCTTTTTTTCTATAAACAAACAAAACAGAATAGATACTATACAATTTAGTATACATTCCGAGAACTAACATAACATCATTGATTGAACATTATCATTTTTGAGTTGATTTTTTATTTAGTATACAAGATGAGATTACCTTCCACCTTTGACTATAGCAGAAGCAGTGGTAACGGTGTCGCTGGTTTGTTGGGCAGTAGTTGTGGAGGTACTATTAACAATCGCAGAGGACTCTTGTTGTGACGATGATATCGCAACCAGTGATGATGCAGATGAAGCTGCCACATGAGTAAGCATGTCTAATCACTGCATTCCTTGAGTCTACCTGGAAAAAATGGATTTCCTGCTGCTCCCAAACTTTTCCTTTCAATCACTTCATTTCTCTTATTATTATTATTATTATTATACATGTATGTTGTTGTGCCGTCTCTACCTGCGGCCCCTCATCGGTTCACTTCTTATCATTTGAGGCCTGTCATCTATCCTCTAACAAACTCCTCTATTGTCAAATGCAAACCTATAAAAAATCTACACTACATGATTTGTTAAACTGTTAACATTCTGTGATTGAAAATTCAAACCCTGAACTCATAAATAATAAAATGAATTGAATACATTAACATAATATCTCAACAAATCACTCACATAATGAATATTATGATGTATGTACGTGAGAAAAAATGTTTGAAACACTGAATATGGCAATATCCAAGCCAAATAATTTACATTGAAGAGGAAGAGAAATTAATCAATTCTAGACAATAGACAATTTGGTGTGTTTTTAAATATAATTATTATTGTCCTTTCAATAAAGCAAGAAAAGTAAACATGCTTGCAAGTTGACCCAAAAATGCACAGACAACAACAGACGAAATTTTGGGGACAACTTGTACGTTGCGCCTAGCACACAACGCAGTGTTCCCTTCTTTTGTTAGGCGGAGCTGCAATACCCCAACAAGCTTTTCCACCCTACATGCACATTATCTGTGAAATGCATAATATGCATGCATATAATATACGTGGTAGTAATACTACTAGTGGTAGTGAGTGAGTGATAGATAATTGTTGAATTTTTTACGAATGTTGGATGAATGAAACCTTGACTTTGCAAAACTATCATGATATTAAATATGATTTTAGTACTATGTATGTTTCAACAGGGCTACTGTCAAATGCCTTTATTATTCCTAACATTAGTACAAATTATTATTTGTATCTGTAACAATCATGAACTAATGGCTAATGATGCACTGACTATCACCGCCTTCGACCACCAGACTTTGCTGGAGCGACTCCAAACTTCAGTCCGTCTGCTGCTTTGGCAGCTTCAATAGCTTCCTTTTCTTTTCTGGCTGCAACTTCTGCTTTCAGGCGGACAATACCTTTCGACTCGTACAACGGGTCCTTCAGTTTGTAAGGCTCGTTCCATGGCTGCGAGCCAGGGAATCCGGATGGTAGCTCGAAAAATCTTCGACGTGGCTCTATCGGCATGGTGTTGAAGTAAAACTGAAAAAAACCCAGATACAACAACATCAGTAGGATGACAATTAAATGCAATGCAAGTTCCTTTCCTGCAACTGTAAGAGTTTGTATATATAGTTTATTTATAGTATATACGTTGTACATAATATTTAATCTTACCTTGTAAATTTTCTCATACTCGTACATTTCAGGGGGTCGGAATTTGAGTAAGTTATCAGTACGATAAATCCGTTGACATACTTGCTCCCGAAAATTGAAAAATGTTAGCACCCGTTCTTTATCGTCGTCCCAGTCTTGTATACGAGATGTTAGGTAAGGAGTTGCATTTTCAACGTCTACTGGCACTGGTGTATTTAGATAAAATTTAAGAATGTTTCCTAAAACGTTTACATTGAGCTCGTTCGGATTCTCCTTGTCAAAAATTGATTCGGATTGCGTTCCCCACATTACATTCTGCTTCTGATTTTTTGCAAGTGCTAGTCCTGTATAAAAGAATTTAAAAAAAAACTTCATAAGAATTAAGTTTGTGCATCCGAAACTAAGAATATTTGTTATATAAGAATATGGAGCTCTCTTACGATGAAACTTGATAGTATTCAACTGGTAAGCGAAAAATGACCAATCCAAACCATTTGTGATGACTGTTTGGGTTGAGAACGGATATTCCAAATCCCCGAACTGATCAAAACCATGATAAAATGCTTGGCTAAGTAACCGCCCAAATGAAACTAGCATGGCCTGGCTACAAAGTGCTTCCTCATTTTCCTCCGTGGCAGACCAATATTTGTTATCAACTCGTTCTCCAGCCAAAAGATGACTTCGTCCGTGGTAAGCCAGAAGATTACAGCGGTGCAAATCTCCACTCCAATGGCCGGGAATAATGCTTGCGAATCTGCTATTCTCCGCAAACCTAAAGCCATAAGCTTCCAAAAAGTGTGGAAAACGATCGGGAAACTCTTCATGAGATCTGGAGCAAACCGGATCTGTGGGGGAAACAAAGTTCTTGGGCGGATCCTTGCAGCGTACTTGTAGCAACGGACTGCCAATATAATGTAAATGGCTGGAATCAACAAAGAAATATATTAGTAGTTTAGTTAAAATACACAATTTGACAATTTTGACGCACTGACAATAAATAATGGCAAATCATTCGGCACTTACCCCTCTACAGGGTCATCAATTTTAATGTCTTTCAATTTATAATAAGTTTTCTTTTTTTCATTTCCTTTCCTTTGATTTCGTCTCCTGAATGATGGTTCTAAACCACCCATTTGCCAAAATGCTTCAATGTTAGGTTGCGAGTCAACTTGTGAGTCTTTCAAATGTTCGATTTCTTGTCCAAGAACTGTTAAGATCACACGGTTGATTTGGGAAATGATAGACTGTGACTTTTTCAAATCAATTGTGTGAGGAAACTCGTTGAAATCTGATTCACAACTTCTCCTGTACAACGACATTATCATAATTAACTAACTGAAACTGCACCTTGATAATAGCTGCCAAAGTATTATTGTATTTTTTATGAAATTAACTCACGGAGTATTCAGTTCAAATTGTAGAACATCCCAAATAGGTTTCTTCACTTTCTCAAGGTAATGTTTAACCTGTTCTTCTAACACAGGGGCTGAGTACTGACTAGGAAGCTGTGTGTTCGAGGCGATGTGGGTTCTAGTAACGAATTTGTATGCTGCAAGACTGTCGTAGTCAAATGTATCTTCAGTAATACGAAAGACTTTGTACCCAAACTGTCTGCAAATAGTCAAGAACATAAAGAATTTGGCATTTAGTAAAAGTTGGTAGATAAATTTTAGTTATAGGTAGACAATCTCATACTTTGGCATATTGAGCTCTAGGTTTTTGGCTTCCGGGCAGGTTGCTTTCCTGATTTTCATGTGAAAGTCCAACTCATCCTGTAACCTTTTCCTTCTATACTCATTCCATGTATGAATTTCTGGGTCAATCTCAGGGTATTCAGCTTCCTCCGTCCAGTCATCTTCGTATGCCTTCATTCCTTCCGGATAGGCAAATCTTGTCTGGCTTCGGCCACGCCGTTGCATCAAGAATGGGGACATATTCATGAATGGTGAGGTTGGTGTTGTAAGTGTTGATGAATTCCTATTAGTCACCTGTTGGACTCCTTGTGATAAAACTGTAGAGGTTGAGGTAATAGGACAACAGCGTCGCCTATCACATCTAAGTTTTGACGTGACTGAACGGCAAAACATTTTGAACGTTCACCAAGTTCAATTCCAGAAATGCCGAGTTCGATTTTGTCGGTCTCACTGGTAGCCCAAAGTTGCTTCAATCTTTATTGATTAGAGTATTTTCTAGCTACTACGCTCCAGCCGGGCATCCTTCTAATTTGGTTCGAAGAGCTATCTATTTGAAATATAAATGATTTGCGTTTTATTACTTGTCACATAAGATTATAAGACATTATTGTGTTAGTTCACATAATGTAAATAATAAAATTATGAATGAATCAAGAGACTTTACCATGCTAAAATTGTGTTGAGACTTGGGACACCGAAAGCGAAAAGTCCTACGTGGACCAATTACACCGGGTGCAGTTAAATCCTAGTTATGTGTTTATTGTTTAGTTGGGTTGAACTGCAGCGGTGACGCACATGAACTTGTATATATTTATTTAACAAAGTTTGTATCTTAACCTGAACAATTAACTAAATCGTTAAAAATGCGGAAACTGGTGACTTGAAAGACCATGCATGTCACATGTAGTCTGAAATGTTGTGGTTTGCTTACAACTTCCAGCAAGAGTTGAGTTGAGAAGAGCAGTCGTATAGTATCTGCTTGGAATCTTAAGGGGTGCACATAGCAGGACTCAGGTTGCTCCGTAAACAAGTATTAAGTGGCATCCGAACCGCGCTCTGCTCAACTTTAGAATTAAAAATATTAAAACCTCTTCAAGTCTCCAGTTAACTCTTCCATCCATTTGCTCAGCTGGTAAAGTCTCCAGATTTTCGAATGTGAGAAAGAGGAGTAATTGAAGCCAACCAACAACGACAGCAAGTTGGAACGGAACTGCTTTGTGGCGAGGATCTAAGGAAATGCCGAAGTTTTAATTTTAAAGGTATTTAAATTTTAACATAATATTTACACATTTTAAATCCTCCAATTCTTATATCGTGCCTTATCTAAAAATGTAGACTGTTGACCAACCTCTTCTTATTTTTATTTGAACATGTGTGTTTTTTCTGAAGTCTCAAAGTACTAGTAGCAGTGGTTGCGGTCCATTAGTTGTTGGTCGGTCAAAGGTCAGTCTCAAGCAACGTAGGCCACAACCGAGTTCCCTTCCGGGACCTAGACATCCGGATGTGTACAGATCTTGTTAATGGTCAACACCTATTGAAATAGGGGTAGTTAGGTGGAGGGTAATGATTCATTACTAATGAATAATTACCTCAACTTAAACGCTGTCGGCTTGCGTTTCGCTACACACCCTCCTGTTGCCTTTTTTCTGTGAGAGGAGGTTTATCACAAGAAACGTGAAACAGAAAGGTTCCCGAAACAAAAATGGATTTGCAAGTTAGTACTGAAATGTCAATTACTCTGGGCGAGGATGGAGTATCAATGGAGGTAGTTGCGGAAGAGCAGTTGTATTGCGTTTGTCAAACACCGTGGGATGTAAACAATAGAAGATTCATGATTCATTGTGATCACTGCCAAAATTGGTTTCATGGAGAGTAAGACCAAATTATTGTTAAGCATACATCATTTGATTTCAAATTCCCCAATTCTAATGCATAATATAATAATATAATTTTTTATTTTTAACCACTTGCAGTTGTGTTGGAATAACGGAGAAAGCATCGCAATGGATTGACAGTTACAGTTGCCCGAGATGCGAGAAAATTACCGGTCCATCTAAATGTAATGAATAATTTTATTAGGCTACGTTTAAGATGTGAATTATGATTACGTATAGGTTCAGTACGTTATATTTCTACTGTTTAAGCTTGCAATAAACGATAATGTATGTTCACCTCTTTTTTATATAGATAAACCGCGTTCGGAATTTGAAGGTAACAGAAAGTTAATGAACAAAAGATGTTCCCCAGAGTTTCGAAGGCAGTTGAAGGAATTTTGTTTTCTACCGTAAGGTTCCTATTTGTTATTTACAATCACCATTTACACTTTTTACTACGAGGCTCATTGAAGCCTCAATCAAGTCACTCACACAATCAATTTTATATCCTAAACTCAGTCGAATCTACATGTTCTTTGCTTTATTGAACAGGGCCGAAGAAATAATTGTGACCACAACTAGTGGTGCAGAGTTGAATTTGGATGAATTGGTGAAAAAAGGATTCTATCGACCAATTGTTGTAGAAAGAATGGACGGGTTAGGCTTGCGAGTTCCTCCAAACACTTTTTCCGTGAGGGACATAGAAAAATATGTGGAATCTGATCGACTCGTTGATGTAATTGACGTGGAGCTACAAACTGAACTACAAATGAGCTTCGGGGAATTTGCCAATTACTTTACGGATGCTGATCGTAAAAAACTGTTGAACTTGATCAGTTTGGAAGTCAGCAATACAAAGTAGAAAACAAAACAAATAGTTTACTTTTTATTTAAGGTGTTAAGTACGTTGGTGGAAATCTTAATTTTTGTGTATGCTTTCATTTCAAGGCTTGGTGGTTTAGTGGAAGCTCCTTACGTTGCTCGAAAACTAGATTTCCTTAATAATTATTGGCCAGAATCTGCTCAGATTCCCGATGGACCGATTCAAAAGCCGGCTGTCGCTAAATATTGCCTTATAAGTGCAAAAGATTCGTACACGGATTTTCATATAGACTTTGGTGGAACTAGCGTTTGGTATCACATTTTGTGGGTATGCTATACTTTAAATTATTTAAGAATATCAAAATCGAAGCGTTCACGTATTTAATTGATAATCATCGCAGTTAATAATAATTCACCGTTGTATCACAAACTGTTATTTTCAGGGTCAAAAAGTTTTTTATTTGATGGAGCCGACGAAAGTAAATCTTGATCTGTATAATCAATGGCTTCGAGGGGATTTCGGGAATGATTGTTTTTTACCTGATGAAGTGAGTATATAGATATGTATTTAACATTTTTGGTTTGTCTCCAAATGTTAATGTTGCGTTTGTTTTGTTTTTAGATACAACAGTGCTACCGGTGTGTTTTAGATAAAGGGCAAACACTATTCATTCCAACTGGGTGGATTCACGCTGTTTATACTCCCCATGATTCATTAGTGTTTGGTGGAAACTTTCTTCACAAATTAAACATAGGTTTACAATTACAGTAAGTTGTTGCCGAAACCTTTACTAAAATCTATGAACAATAATATGCAACAAAAATTACTTTCCCTTTTAAAATCGTTACTCATATTTCATTCAACAAAACAGAATTCATGCAATGGAACGTAAAAGTGCGATTGCTGCCAAATATCTGTTTCCAAGCTTTGAAACCACACATTGGTTTGCTGCGAATGGCCTTGTACGAGATTTGAAACGGTATCATAAGAAAATTATTCCACCCCATGTGTTACAAGGCGTTCGAGATCTTATAAAAGCATTAAAGGCGTGGCTTGATGAGTATGAGGTAACGTTTTTTGGCCTGTACTTTTATATACAAGTAGTTGGATAATGGAGAAAGTGCTAAACAATAATTTATTTTTAGACAAAGAAAAGAGGCATTCCTAACGAAGTTGATCCATACACACTGATAAAGGATTTGTACAAGGAAATTAAGTTGGCAGAAAAATTCTCCCGTAAAATGAGCGAAAAGGTAAATTAAGCAACAATATGATATGTTCATTTATAGCTTAAAGACGAAGTAAGAAAGAAACATATTTTGTCTTTGTTTCTTAATACAGTCATCAGAATGTTCACCCAAACTTACTTCATCTCTCTACTTGTCCGCTGATGAGCAATCTAAATCATCCATAGACATGAACTTGGCAGTGTCTTTGAAGACAGAAACAACAGCTAGTGATTCACCGCTGGGCTCTCCCGAACCGCAAGTCCGCATTAAAATGAAAATCAGCCGTAAAAGTATTGATGGATGGTCTCCCAGTCCACACACAAGGTACTTTTTCATACCCCAAAGAATCTTTTTTTTTACAAATTTTAAAAATCGGTAATTTTTTTCGGGAGCCCTAGAAAACCCGGTTTTATAATGAATATTGAAAAAAATTCTAAGGCAAAAATTTTTTCGTTCCCGGTATCAAAAGATTCTGGATTAGTTTGGGGCCCAAACTAAATTGATTATGAGTTTAGTCATTAGTGGAAGGCTGGATATCAATTAATTTGCTATTCTCCGTGAAAACTTCAGTGAAGTCGGTGATAAGACTGTTTCTGATGACACCAAATTTACAACCCCTTCCGAGTTTTCGCTAAAAGACAACTTATCGGTTCTAAAGTTTAGTACAACAGAAGGAGCAGAGGAGGATTCCCTTGACTGCCTTTACATTGACGAATCAACGGGAGACAGGAGCAGTAAAAAGTGGGATACTGATACTAGCGTCGTGTCTTCGGAGTCTTATCAGAGTCGTCACAAAGATGGGAAACACCGCCATCACAAAAGCAAGCATAGAAGAAAACATACAGAACTTTTGAATCAGTTACGAAATAGAAAACACAAACATAAGCATAAAAGTACGGATCCCAAAAATCAATCTGCTCATGGGTTGAAAGTAATTACTAAGAATAAGAAAAACGTATCACTGAACGACGCATTAGCAGGAGCTTTGGATGGGATGGAGGAGTTAATCAAATCATCAAATTATGCTGAACGAGTTGCTCAATCACAGTAATTGCAAAAATATGGATCACATCATAATACCAACTGAAACTATCAAAGAGGAGGTTTCTTAAACCTACTAAATCCTTTTTTATCGATTTTCTTACAATAGAGAAACGCCAGATGCTGTGAAAGAAACGATTGTTGGCTTAGGCGCCATGACGGACAGCATTTTAGCAAGACATTCTCACACATTTGATAATGAAGATTTGGATATGAAGCAGGTTCATCAGGATGACGATTACAGTATGTATTAATTATTCTTTGTTTTTTACATGTTTGCTATTTTCGTTTTCTGAACTTGAATGAATTGTGAATTCTCTTCTGCTAAACAGTCTATCTTCCGCTTGTTGGATCTGACGACGAAAGCAAAAGCAGTAAGCAGAGTAACAAGAAAAAGCGTTCAAGAGATGATGATGATGAAACATGGTCACCGTCAGGAAAGCTGGGTAATGTGGGCTCTCGGAATTCCAAAGTTCCAAGACACCATGCAAAACGGAAATCGGTTGAAAAAGGTTTAAAGGAAGCCGCATCTAGACCACTAAAAATTAAGGTAATGTTCAAATCAGCATGTCAATAATACTATTTCTAAATTAAAGTTTCTTACTGATCATATTATAATCATATTTTTCTTGTGTTCCTAGCGATCTCAAATTTCGACGTCTCCGAAAATTAAGTCTTTCACAAAAAAAGTGGAAAGCTCCAAGAAAGCTGTAGCCGGTCCTTCGAAACCATCAACTTCTTCAAATCCTCAGCAGCCCGGCGTGAGCGGATCAAACACCGATAAGAACGCGGCTAAAAAATGGAAAAAGGGAATGGCTACCCCTAAACAACGACTTAGCAAGATTCTGAAAATGGGAAAGTTTTTTAACCATTAAACAATCTGTTAATCATTACTTACGCCAGTCATTGTGTTCATTTATACGATCAAAGTCAGGAGGATTACGGATGCTCTGATTGTGTTTTCATTCACATTGCAAATGTAAAAGTGCCTTTTTAAATACATAATATTGTTATGTTTTTGGATAGGGTCTTGTCACCTAAGGCTATAATAATAAAGGCATCAATGCGACTTGGATGCGACCAAGTTCTGTTACTGTATCGAATTACGGCAACGGCAAGCTTGCCGACAGTAATTAAAGATGGATACTGGACAGCGACAACATTCTAAAATATTCAGGGGTTAGGGTTCGATAGCTTATACAGTTGTTGGTGGGGTTTTTGAGTTTATCAAAGCGTAAAGTAACTAACTATACTCGTGTTGGGTTAAAAAAGGTGATCTCAGATTAACATATAGATAGATTCAGTGTTAAGTTAGTTTATTTTGTCATGGCTTGCCGGAAATCCATGATCCACAATTGTAGGCCAGGTTAGCAGTGTACAGTGAAACTGGAAGTGGAAAGCAATTTCTGATAAAGAGGTTCAGGTTACTTAACTCATCCAATTAAATTATTTTTCTTAAGTTGGAGATAGTGACATTGGCCGAAGCAGGTTTTCGAGAATTCGCCATGTCATCAGCACCTTTTTATCTTAACCATTTGCTCATTGTTTTCTTTCTTCCCATTTAGAAGTATAACATTAACTAAAGCTAGGTAGGGCTTGTTGATAATGGGTTAATTTTACATTGTGTTAGGTGTGTCCAGCTTTTTTGATTTCGTGATTCCGTCCAAGGTGCAAGGTTCATTTTGAAATGTAGTGGGCTTTTAATTTATTACTGTGCTAAACTTAATTTCATTTTAAAAATATGTTAGGATAGTAATGATTTTAAAAAAAACTCTAATTCTGTAATTACAGTAATGGAATCCAACTTTTTATGACTCCAGTTATTTATACTATCTAGGTAGACTAGTTAGTTGTGATCGTCTATGGTGTCGTTGGTTAACAAATAATATTGTTAAACCATAGTTTGCATTTTTGCGTATGGATGATAACTTGCGTACTTTTCAAATTCTGTTAGCACTAACAAATAGCTAAAGTCAAAAGTAGATTTTAAGTTTTAAGATGGACTAAATCATTCCGTAGGTCAAAGTTTTCGAAAAATCTAGTTAGGCGCTGGTTTTCACTATGCGTACGGATCAAACATTATAAGTGAAGTGACGGGAATGGGTTTAAGTAATGTGTCGCAGGTTACAAATTACAAAACACTTTATTTAAGTCTCAAGCCAATTTTCAGTTTTTGTGCAAGTTGTAGAGTTAATAATAATTTCAGATTGGCTGAGCGGGCTGGGCTATTAAGGGCATTTAGTAAATTTTTAATTGTGGAAGAAAGAGCCTCGGTTGGAAGGAAGGTTAAATCCACGGGTGCAGAATCTGTGTAACATTGTAATGAGGTATCGGGAACAACTGGGGACAAAAAGTAACATTTTTTCAAGATTTCGAATGCTTAACGGATTCTGCACCCGTGGGATTATTAATGGAGTACTTTCGTGTTCATGTAATATAACCCTCCAGGTCTTAGCAGTAAGTATGCGGCATGGGACTAGTGGAGTGATTCATGAACGCGGCGCCATAAGCCGAAGCTATATTCTACACGAATTCTTGTAAAATATTAGACATGAAATGAAACTCCGATACGAAAAAATGTTCTCTGAAATGCTACTACTCAATGGGCAATAAAACTAACTGCAGTTTAAGAAAGTGCATAAATATGTTAAAGTAATACTCATCATAACTAAATTCAATTTGAATAAATCTTGCGTGCAGTAAAATAACATAGTTGTGACCATATTGACTGTCAATGATTGACATTTCATTTTCATATTTCACACCAGTCAAATTGATTTCCAGTCAACCACTTTTTTCTAAAATGTGTTTTACGAATTGCTCAAATTGTTGATAAATTGTCTTACTAACTAACTGTTCCGCACAGTCCGGATTCCAAAAATACTTTCATCTCCCAGATCCAATGATTCCAAACTATCACATTTGCAACAATAAGATTACTTACTGTCCTGAAGAAAGAGTTTAACACAAAGCTAGTCTAGCTTAGCTAGAAGATAAATAAACTCATTAAAATGTCCTCTCAGACATTAAAGCTTCCTTCGGATTCATTACTGATTGCATTTGAATACTACAGCTACAAAATGGGCGGATGTGGATCAGAAGTAAATTGTTTTCACTTTTCATAGCGTTATGTCAAAAATGAAAGACTATTTTTGAGTTAATACTATATTTTGTGTTATGACTTAAATGTCTTTTTGCTAATATTAAAGAAACAAATGTGTATTATATTTTGCAGATAACATATAGACATTTCAATACAAAGAACTGAACATTAATATTAAAATATTTCCACCGTTGAGGTGGAGGGGGTTGCGTTCCCATTATACTGATCATGTTGCCCCTTTAAATAGCTAAAGAAACAAATGGAACTTCCATGAAACGACGACATTAATGGAAAGATGAAGACTCATGAAAGCATGCATGCCCAGACACCAGAATGGCATCGATATTGCTTTCAATAAAAATTAAGTAACACGATGCTGGAAATGCAATTGTAGACTATCCCCTTGTCATTGTCTTTCAAGCAATTGCCTCATCAATTATCAGAGACATATACTTGCATTCTTTCGGGTTACAAGTTCTCAATAATAATTTCTAGACCATCATTGATCATTACACTATCAATTTTTGTACGATTCTAAATGCTTAAAATTGATGTATAATTAAATTTCAATCAAACTACTGAATTGAGTAAAACGCCGAGTGAATTGGTCGTGGATCACTCAAATGTAAGTAACTTTGATCGCATAGTTGAAATTATGAAGTCAGAAATTATAAGAAAGAACAGACAGCTTTTACGCATCTCTAATATAATGCAACTGGATGCAAAAAGAATGGCTAACGCTAAGCTAACCGCTAACCTAATTGAATGAATTAAGTAATTCTTTGTTAGTTATGCATGCCCAGGCGTCATGCTTGTTGTTTGTTATGTATACGTAAATGCATTGCACATAATATTATGTTGTTTAAAAAAATATGTACATAGGTGTGTACTACATATATATGATACATATACTTACTACTAAAGTCGAATGAAGTTTAAATGGACCCACAGCGATATAACATATATAGCGAAGCGAAGGATACCACTTTCTCATGCTATCCACGGGACACAGGATCTTTGAAGTAGTACGTATTGGTATCTACCTAGTAAGTCCAAAAGCTGTATAGAAGGACGTAGATTATAGGTGTGCGTTCTTTTCATCTCGTATGACTGGTGTTTGCGAAATGTAGCTCTGCAAGATCAATTGAATGTTATCAATAATTTTCCTTTCCGTCATACTACATAACATTTTTATAAATGGGATGGACGCAGTCTGCAAATAAAGCCTGCATATATCATAACAACATACTCATACTGGCCCTACGTCACACCTGAATCATCATATCTCACACTATACCATTATCATCCAGCCCAGCATTAATTAAGAGCATTAAAGTTGTAGAGAAGTGTTTATAATAGAACACAGAATGTGAATGTGAGTACAGGATCAGGCATCAGCGACATGCACTACAATAATTCGTAAATAGAGAGTGAGTGAGTAATGGTCACCTGTATCAGATGGGGCCTGTGATTTCCAATGTAATCTTGATCATTCCTAAAACGACGTGCATGGTCTATTTATGCACGTATCAATCATGAAATACTGTAGTATAATTAAGTTTAGCCTGGGTTCAAGTTTGAAGTTTTAAAAGTGCAAACAAGTGTTTTTGGCTTCTATTTAAACACGAAGTGTTAAGTTTTTTGTTCTACGTTTCGTTCACCTGACCTGATAACATGCTCAGAAAGATATGCATTTGTCAGTAATCCACATTCCTCCATCGTCATTCATCATTTGCATTTAACTTTGCACTCAATTTCCTCGAGATTGTCTCTAATGATAACAGCAAACGAAATATCACAAATTTGAAAATCATCAACTAAGAAGAGAATCAATTTTACCAGGCAGGTAATTTTATGTTCTACCTTCCTCAATAATGTCCAATGTCCCAATTTATGTTACGTAACGTAATATATTGGTACCTACGTAAGATATAAGTTGTAAACTATTCACAAATTAAGGCGTTCGTCATAAGTTTTCTTCAAGGCGAAAATGATTTCCTGTATATTTATCATTTGTGCAATCCTTTCATGAAAATTGAATGCTAAGGGCAAGGGGCACAATTTATTTGAATTTGTAGTGATGCAGACATGGTGTCAAGTCTCGAGTCGTAACTGGGTTCAACATTCAACCAAGTTTCATTTGTCTCCAAGACGTATTTACCAACTGACTCCGGTGTTTGAAGATAAAGGTGAAAGACGAGCAACTCTGGCTGTCCCGTCCGTCCGATAATATGTAAGTACCATCGTGAATTTGATAATCACGCAGTTTTTGATGCAGTAAAAATTTGTTATTACTATAATACAATGGCTCGAAGTTAATGATTGTTGCAACAGAGTTCAATTTGAAACATTGTTTTTTACAAACATACAAACAGATTTTTGAAACATGTTTTGGTAATTGATGTTAATTTACAAAAGAAGGCTTTGCGCACTTTATTACAACACTAAGATATATGTGAAGGGGAATGGAATTTATACAATGGCAAGAGTGAGTCAATTGTACAAGTATTTACTTACATTTGATTTCGATAATACAAATAGTCGCCATAAACCCTACACTATACTTATATAAATATACATAGCATAATATCCGTTTCCTTTGCTTCACCTTAATACTTTTTAAGTTGTTTTTTAATTAAAGCCATTCTCTGCTTGTGAGCCTCTGTAACTGGAGCTCGTTTATACGCCTTTGTCTCATCGCTGCCAAATCCTGGCACCCAAATATTAGAACTTCTTTCTAAATAAGTTTGAAGATCTCTGACTTCTACTGCAGATGCTTTCCGATGTGCAGCTACTGCACAAGCACCTTCAATAATCTGTTCAAAAAATTCATCTGCATAGCCGAGCAGTAAATCTTCAACATCCTCATCCAGTTGTTCGTTGGGATCTACCTGCTTGACCAAGTCCTGCAAACATTTACGGGTTAAGATCACATTTGGAGCTTGGGGTTGTTGAGCTTGATTTCCACCCGAGCTTCCCCCGGCTGATGAATTGTTCATCTGTGACGAGGTGGAAGACGAACCACCTCCAGTAGTGGAATTTACTTGTGAATTAGGGCCGTTCATTGACGCCATTTCAAAAGTAATTTAAGTCGTCACTGTTGTTAACTAATAATGAGATAGGACACTTTACTATTAGACGAAGTCACCTTCAATTACTTCAGCCAGGTCACCAGTAGTAAGCCATTAGCTGAGTGTAAACGTTTTAGAATCTGGAAGTAAATATAAATTTGATATACAATGCATTCCATATTTAAGCATAAGTTCAGTCGTGATTAAGATCAATGGTGTGGTGTGTGTCAGTATCATGTACCTACCGATTACTGATGTGATAAATACTAAATACAGTCAAGTTGGTATTTAAATTACAACTGTTGCATTTGCACAGCTCCAGGAAATAGTTTATAATGGATCGCATAACATCCAATTCTTTATGAAACGGAATGGTGGATATGATTTTCGCCCAGTCTCAATTCACTGTTTTTCTTATTCATATATCGTTGACTTTGATTTGCAGTCATTGCCGAATTCCTGTAATTAATTTGCAAGTTTAATCTTTCAAAAACTATTTCGTTGGCTAATACGAGTTGTTTGAGAGGATTCTTTTCTATGATTTATTTACATCGTTGGTCGCCGTAGCCTATCCTGCTCTTACTCTCGGCACTACTCTCATAACACTGACGTCTCATGTAGAAGTAGAATGTGGAGAGGAATGGAATAACAATTTATGGAATGTAAAATTACAACAGAAACAGCAGCTGGACTAAGCCATCAATGTAAAATATTATGATTCATGATTCGGCGCGGTTGTTTTTAGATACTGTGGGGCACCTTGAGAATATTCTTGTGTTCAAGTACGGAGACTTTAGGTCGAGCCGCCTCAACGTCCGTATCGTATTCAAGCTCAAACTCAGTTTCAGTACCTTTGTTCGCTCGTTTGGTAACGTTTGTTGTGATTTGAATGAACATCACATACACAGACAAGTTAAATTTTAGCTTCAGTTGCAAGCCAGCAGAGAGATCTTTTAATGAACCCGAATCTAATTAATTTAATTTGTGTACTCGAACCTGATTCTAATTTATTGTGCATGGTAGGAAATTATGACTGTGTATGCCCAATACACTGCATTGTTGTTATGATGCGAAATGATCCATTCTTTCATGATCCGATCATAATGACACGAAATTGTAAGTATTTATTAGAGGTATTAGATAATGCGAAAGGATGCGAATTCTTGGAATATTAAGTTTCTTAAAAGTTCATCTATTAGTATTTGTAATAAATTGGAAGTATTAGCTACGTGTAAAATATTTGATGGTGGTTGGTTGGTATTTAGTGTTTGGCAAGATGGTGGATGAGTCTGACTAACAAACTATTTTGCTTGTAGATTCGACCGAGAAAGCAGCAAGGGTCAGGTCATAATGTCGCAGGACCCCAGTCCGTCGTTAACAGACGAAGAGGACGACATAATTTTCGACAACAGCAGTCCACGGGGTGTTACCAATGGAGTGCTAAGCAAATGGACAAACTACATTCATGGATGGCAAGATCGTTACATTGTTTTAAGGGAAGGAACTCTTTCTTACTACAAGTCAGAATTTGATTTGTCTTTCGGGTGTCGTGGCTCCATATCCATATTAAAAGCTAATATCAAGGTAAATTACGTACTGAGTAAAAAGTAAGAGTCACATAATGGATGAATTAATGTTAAATGTGTAATTTTGTTTGTCTCAACGCATCCCTCTATTAATAATAGCCTCACGAGTTTGATGAGTGTCGATTTGACGTTTCTCTAAATGACTGCGTTTGGTACCTGAGAGCTGCTAACGCAGAGGAAAAGAGTAAATGGGTTGAAGTACTTGAAGTCTCTAAGGTATGTATATACAATAACATAATATTGATTGATTATAGCTGTAACAAATGAATTTGAAAACTGTGTTCCCCAATCCTATAACCCATTTCACCCGGATGTCACTGTGCTGTAGTCAATGACCTTGCTTTGGATGCCTCTTTTTAAATTTTATTCTTACTTAACTCAACGCTATAGTCTTTCTCTTGTTCCTTCTATTCTATCGATTATGATTACTGTATTTATTACCAATCTAATTCTTTTTTCCAGACTTCATTGTAGTTATTTTTGTAGCTTCTAGTCGTTTAGTATTCTCAAAACTATTCAAATTCATCATGTAATTGGCAGCAATGGGTCTTTGTTTTTGTCACTTGACATTCGTGACATCGGCACATCCAAAGCCAAAATAGAATGAAATAGAATGTAATCATATATGTTCGTTTAAAACCACATTTATCTATAACAGTAATATTTTTCTTACATAGCGTGAATCTGGCTACGGAAGTCAAAATAGTTTGAAAAGACATGGGAGTGCAGTGTCTATTTCTTCAACAACACAGTCAACTGCCTCTACGTCCAGTTTTCATCGTGGACGAAGCTTAAACGCTAAACTTTCTGAATTAGAAAACTACCGTGGGATTTTGGTGCAACAAATAGATACTCTGCAAAAATATTTTGATTTGTTAGCTACGGCTACAAATGGAAGAATTTGTGATTTTGAATTACCCAACAATACTTGTAATAGTGATAGTTCATTAGTGAATAGCTCTGTCGAGGATTTAGATACCCCCACGCCAACAGCATGTGAAGGAACTACGGAGTCGCCGTTCTTCAGACCGCCTGAAAAATTTGGTAAATGTCTAAACTTTTTGTTAATCATTTATTCATGAACTTTGTATTGGTGGAGGAGTATGACTCGATGTGAAAATGATCTTTGATCTTTTCTTGCATGTGTGCATCCTATCTTACTGTTTGTGAGTGCTGACTGTTACACGTGATAGGTCAGAAAACAACTATGATGACGCAGTTTTATTTGTTTGATAAGAAGCGAAAACTGAAGATTGGCGTTTTGTATGTATATAGGAAGGGAATGTTTAAGCCGATGTTTAGTTTAAGTTGTAGGCTAAACTTAATTTTATTATGAGTCATCGTGGACGAATGAATGAAGGGATTTCTTTGTAGTAAAGCGTTTTCATTTTGTTGAGTCAGTGTTGTGTTATCTGTATTCTGTTGTATGTACCTAGTAACTGTGTAGTTTACTTAACCTACGTTTGTTTTTCTGTGTCATACATCAGCAGTCAGATTCTTTGTTTGCGTTTCTTGAAATAGTAGTGTAGTAGAAGCGCATTATATTAGTTAGTTGGATGGATGATATATAATAATATTACTATCATTATGCATATCCATTCCATTCGACGGATATTATGTACTAGCCTTTGTTCTGCAAGCAGAAGTAAGTAGGGATTGGGAGGATGAATAGTTTGAGTTGCTGGCAATGGTAATAAATACTGTCTTTTTGTTCATTACGTGTAGGCAGTAGGCATGCACGTAATCCGTAGATCTTAGGTTGAAGGTCTGGGTCGTTTTAAGGGTCTAAAAAGTGTACAGAAAAGGGGATTAGGATTGGCCGTTGATAAAACATGCATTTCCACACAGCAAAAAAGGGAAGTCAGAGAAAAAAGACCAAAATATATTAGATGTAGGTGTATGTGTATATAGAATGCGGATGTACTTAATATAGAAAGAGTAGATGTATAGTAATACTATATGTATCATTATTCATGAGTGTCATACCCAACATAATATCATCTTAGATCGTAATCTTGGGTATCCTAACATCGATATCAGCATAATGTTATAATTATAAAAGATGCAATAGGATGGGATAAATTTTAATCCTCATAAAGCATGGCATGACAGTAGTCAGCAATTGGAACCTTTCTCAGACATCGAACTCTGTGCTTTCTGGACAGTTGACTTGTCGTTTTGTCAATTAACGATTGAAGGAAGGAGGTTTTATTTGATGCAAGTAGTGGCATAATCTCTACTCTCTAATACTGTGTGTGTGCAACGTATGACATCAATCTGATTTTTGTTTTGTGAGGATGCGATTGAAGTGAGTAAGTTATGAGAAATGATATAATTATTAAAAATTACAGCTACAAATTCTAACTGGTACTTGAAGCAGTGACAGTATTATTCCGTTAACAATTTTTCAATGTTCTGAATTTTGATTCAAAATATAATTCGAAGCAATTAGAGGTAGGTCAATATGATACAGTTGAAAGTGTTTTGATGGTGTCTTTGTTTTCAACTCATATCATGTATTTGTTTGTGTACTGGTGTGTATAAATATTATTTGCGTCATCGTTGTGTGTTTGTGGGCTAAAATCAGTAGGTTAGAAATTTCATACTAGAACTCATGGCTTTGTTATTTTGGTATGATGACATGAATGACATTTATGATGACATGGTATGAATTTCTTCTTTGCATATGAAATGTTCCGCAAATATCGATAGCTGGGAATTTATAACTACATTATGATATGTATGAGATAGGGTTTGATGTATGTAGTAATTTATTCAGGTTATAGTTTTCCGAAGCAGTATCTCGGTTAAAATAAAACGTAATTGCTGTGCATGATATGGTATTTATAACCAGCTGCTAATAAAAAAAATGGGCTACTTGTAACTGGCATTTTCAAATGTGAGGGAGCGAGTTGAGGGCAGGTGGCACATATTTGTCAAAATTTATTAATTACATTAAAAACAAAGCGACAGAAATCGATTTCATGAGATAAATAATTATCTAATTTGTGAACGTTAGAAACAACGTTAGAAATAGGTGAAACAACCACGTCGCGAAATCCAATATGGTTTCTTGTGATTCCATGTATAAAACGTATCAATTTTGTAACTTTTGTTCATAAAATATTTATTTATATTACAGATACGACAAGTTTAAACCATGCCTTAACACAGTCAGGCTTGAAAATAGTGGATTTTCGAGGCGAAGCTTTAACTTTTAAGGTAATTGATTATAAAAGTTTGGTATTTGATGCGTTAAAGTATAGTCATAGTCATATATAGTTTTGTAGACTTGCTTTATGAAGTTTAAATTTATTTTAGGCGACAACGGCTGCCATTATCAATTCAGTTTCAAGCTGCACCGAGTTTATGACACAGAGAGAGGACCTTTGGAAGAAAAAGCACGAACGAGAAGTCCAAAAACGAAAAAAGCTAGAAGAAAACTTTAATCAGGCTTTAAAAGAGGCACAAGAGAAAAAAGCAGCGATGGGTGGACCCGACTGCGAAGAAGGACCTCACAGCACCCTAAATGAAGACGAATTTTACGATGCTGTTGAGCTGGGTCTCGATAGACTAGAAGAAGAAGCAGCATTCAAGGAACGATTGAAAACAATTAAACTGAACACAAGTTTATCCAAGTCACAGAATCACCCGTTGTGGGCAGAAATAGATCGGGTTACATTAGAACAGCTACATTATGCCAAATTAGGTGTCGGGGAAGGAGGGTGGGATATCTTTGCTGAGGAAGGTGAAATGCGTATGTACAAGCGCGAGCAAGAAATTGACGGCCGCGTAGTGGACCCTTTGAAGGCAGTGCATACCGTTAAAGGAGTCACTGGACATGAAATGTGTCATTACTTCTTCAGCCCTGATGTCCGAATGGAGTGGGAAAGTAAGCTAATTCAGAATTGATAAATACTATATATTATTTAGTTAGTGGATGCGACTTTATCACTGGGAATAGGGATACTTACATAATATGTATTATGGGCATAATAATAATAGTTGATCCGCCTGTCTGGTTTTTTATTTATTCTAGCTACCCCTAGAGCAGATGACAATATTAGAGTCAGTATCAGAGATACGCTGGTATTTCTTCAGATTCATAAACGCGTATGGCGCGGCTGCACAAAGGGATGCATTGTTTTTGGTCTCACATCGTTCCGCTCCTGATGCCGTGATTCGGATGGACCAAGAACATGGATTGTCTGTAATCAATTCTACTGATCACGATAAGGCAGCCGGTATAACGCAGCAATTTAATATACTTTCCATTCTTGCATTCCTGAATGGTAAAAGGAAAATTACATCAGTCATTTTATGTAATAATAATAATATGATGATGATAATTCGACAATAAAAATGTAAGTCTATAAATTGCTGCGTTATACCGGTGCCTTATCGTGATCAGTAGAATGATTACAGACAATCCATGTTCTTGGTCCATCCGAATCACGGGCATCAGGAGCGGAACGAATGTGAGACCAAAACAAAGCATCCCTTTGTGCAGCCGGCCATACGCGTTTATGAATCTGAAGAAATACCAGCGTATCCTCTGATACTGACTCTAATATTGTCATCTGCTCTAGGGTAGCTATAATAAATAAAAACCAGACAGGCGGATCAACTATTATTATTATGCCCATAATACATATTATGTAAGTATCCCTATTCCCAGTGATAAAGTCGCATCCACTAACAAATAATATATAGTATTTATCAATTCTGATTAGCTTACTTTCCACTCCATTCGACATCAGGGCTGAAGAAAGTAATGACACATTTCATGTCCAGTGACTCCTTTAACGGTATGCACTGCCTTCAAAGGTCCACTACGCGGCCGTCAATTTCTTGCTCGCGCTTGTACATGCGCATTTCACCTCCTCAGCAAAGATATCCCACCCTCCTTCCCGACACCTAATTTGGCATAATGTAGCTGTTCTAATGTAACCCGATCTATTTCTGCCCACAACGGGTGATTCTGTGACTTGGATAAACTTGTGTTCAGTTTAATTGTTTTCAAGCTTCCTTGAATGCTGCTTCTTCTTCTAGTCTATCGAGACCCAGCTCAACAGCATCGTAAAATTCGTCTTCATTTAGGGTGCTGTGAGGTCCTTCTTCGCAGTCGGGTCCACCCATCGCTGCTTTTTTTCTCTGTGCTCTTTTTAAAGCCTGATTAAAGTTTTCTTCTAGCTTTTTTCGTTTTTGGACTTCTCGTTCGTGCTTTTTCTTCCAAAGGTCCTCTCTCTGTGTCATAAACTCGGTGCAGCTTGAAACTGAATTGATAAGGCAGCCGTTGTCGCCTAAAATAAATTTAAACTTCATAAAGCAAGTCTACAAAACTATATATGACTATGACTATACTTTAACGCATCAAATACCAAACTTTTTATAATCAAATTACCTTAAAAGTTAAAGCTTCGCCTCGAAAATCCACTATTTTCAAGCCTGACTGTGTTAAGGCATGGTTTAAACTTGTCGTATCTGTAATATAAATAAATATTTTATGAACAAAAGTTACAAAATTGATACGTTTTATACATGGAATCACAAGAAACCATATTTATTTCGCGACGTGGTTGTTTCACCTATTTCTAACGTTGTTTCTAACGTTCACAAAATTAGATAATTTATTATCTCATGAAATCGATTTCTGTCGCTTTGTTTTTAATGTAATTAATAAATTTTGACAAATATGTGCACCTGCCCTCAACTCGCTCCCTCACATTTGAAAATGCCAGTTACAAGTAGCCCATTTTTTTTATTAGCAGCTGGTTATAAATACCATATCATGCACAGCAATTACGTTTTATTTTAACCGAGATACTGCTTCGGAAAACTATAACCTGAATAAATTACTACATACATCAAAACCCTATCTCATACATATCATAATGTAGTTATAATTCCCAGCTATCGAATATGCGGAACATTTCATATGCAAAGAAGAAATTCATACCATGTCATCATAAATGTCATTCATGTCATCATACAAAATAACAAAGCCATGAGTTCTAGTATGAAATTTCTAACCTACTGATTTTAGCCCACAAACACACAACGATGACGCAAATAAATATTATACACACCAGTACACAAACAAATACATGATATGAGTTGAAAACAAAAGACACCATCAAAACACTTTCAACTGTATCATATTGACCTACCTCTAATTGCTTCGAATTATATTTTGAATCAAAATTCAGAACATTGAAAAATTGTTAACGAATAATACTGTCACTGCTTCAAGTACCAGTTAGAATTTGTAGCTGTAATTTTTAATAATTATATCATTTCTCATAACTTACTCACTTCAATCGCATCCTCACAAAACAAAAATCAGATTGATGTCATACGTTGCACACACAGTATTAGAGAGTAGAGATTATGCCACTACTTGCATCAAATAAAACCTCCTTCCCTTCAATCGTTAATTGACAAACGACAAGTCAACTGTCCAGAAGCACAGAGTTCGATGTCTGAGAAAGGTTCAATTGCTGACTACTGTCATGCCATGCTTTATGAGGATTAAAATTTATCCCATCCTATTGCATCTTTTATAATTATAACATTATGCTGATATCGATGTTAGGATACCCCAAGATTACGATCTAAGATGATATTATGTTGGGTATGACACTCATGAATAATGATACATATAGTATTTACTATACATCTACTCTTTCTATATTAAGTACATCCGCATTCTATATACACATACACCTACATCTAATATATTTTGGTCTTTTTCTCTGACTTCCCTTTTTTGCTGTGTGGAAATGCATGTTTTATCAACGGCCAATCCTAATCCCCTTTTCTGTACACTTTTTAGACCCTTAAAACGACCCGGACCTTCAACCTAAGATCTACGGATTACGTGCATGCCTACTGCCTACACGTAATGAACAAAAAGACAGTATTTATTACCATTGCCAGCAACTCAAACTATTCATCCTCCAATCCTACTTACTTCTGCTTGCAGAACAAAGGCTAGTACATAATATCCGTCGAATGGAATGGATATGCATAATGATAGTAATATTATTATATATCATCCATCCAACTAACTAATATAATGCGCTTCTACTACACTACTATTTCAAGAAACGCAAACAAAGAATCTGACTGCTGATGTATGACCACAGAAAAACAAACGTAGGTTAAGTAAAACTACACAGTTACTAGGTACATACAACAGA
>LJIJ01001157.1:0-55233 GCA_001718145.1 Orchesella cincta
TTGTGCAAACTGAGCAAACCCCAACCCAGACCCCATTTGTTTTTCTGCTTTGTGTTTTTTGTAGCATTATTTTACGTGCAGAAATCTTGTATGAAAATGAAACTATATGAAATGACCTTTACGTCAGCAAGTAAGTATGTGATTGCAGAATTTGCACATAGTAATTTTGCTGGAAAAACGTAATAATGGTAAATGATCTAGAAATGTAAGAGACTACGCATTATTGAAGAGGGTGTTCAAAATTGCAGGAGTTGTAAATGTATTATTAAAAAAGCGTGCACGATACGATAGGATGTGCCTATTTGTTCCAGAGCACCAACAAGGTTATTGAAGGTAAGGAAAAAGTATAGAGTTCTGCAATATCGTCAGCATCATTTTGATGAAGTCTGGGTTATATGCTAAGAATGATGCAGAGCAGAAGAGTAAATACGCCAGTTATGCATGTATGTATTTCGGATCTTCAACTCAGCCAAAGTCGAAACCATGTGACATTCATTACGTCTAAAATATCTTCCGTTTCTTCAAACAACGATTTCGGAAAGGGCATGGCATCACCATGTCCTTACCGATGATGAGGTGGTGGAACGGTGGAAGCAGGCAGCAACAAAGATGCTATTTCTACAATCTGGCTGGCAGCAAGTTATAAACTTACTTGATCGTAACCGAATGACCGGGTTCCCTTGTCTTTATATCATTCGCAAGCATTTATCCTGAGCTCAGGTTCGGATATTATAACACGACATGCATGGTTTACCTATACAGCGTCAAACGCCCTGTTATGAAGCGTGCTTTTTCTCCACTTATATCGGCAAAAAGTGCGAAGTTGGCTTTCTCAACATGAAGCGTAATGTATGCCAAAGCCGAAATACAGTCAAAACGTACGTAATTCTTCGAAGTACACACGCAAACACGAACACATAATATATATATACTTTTAGTTTTAGTAGCTAATAGTCATCCTACATCTTGAATTGACACCTATATTAATATCAAGATACATATACTACATATTATACCATCAACCATGTAAAAAGTAGGAAGGCCCGAATCGATTTAACAAGGTTTCTTGTACACGGTCATTGCCAAAGATGCAGCCTTTGAAAATGACAAGGCATTTAGACAGCCTAGTCCCACAATTTAGCATTGGAAGGAAAAAGTTAACTTGAACTATAAAAAATGGACTGATGCTTAGCCCGAGTTCGGTGTAGGTTATGCATGCACCATGGTATAGTGTGATAATGATAAAGCCCGATATGTTGACAGCATCATAGTATGTATACACATTTACCTCCTATAGTACTTTCCCCACCTTTTCATAAACTGAGCTGTTCCTTCTTCTCGGTTCTTTTTTGATGAAGGCCATATAAAGTAAACTGACAGTGTAACTTTAGTAGATTTAAGAAAGTAAAGTTGGCTGACTATTCATTCCACTGGATATACTAGTAGCATACATATAGGCCAGGGTCATTGTTTTGTTACCGATACCGAACTCGGTTTTGGTACGCTTCAACCGGCAAGGTCACCAGAGGTTTTGGGAATTATAGATTAGTCATGCGGCTTTGAAATTAAACTCATTTTATGCGCAGGTATGGCTTACAATTGTCTACATTACCTATATCATGCCGACTTCAATGCTAAATAGATCAATGCTACAACAGGAGAGTATGATAACTTGATACATATCTTGTCTTAGGGCATTGTGTTCTAGAACGACGTGCTCATCAATACTGAAATCATTTTATACCATACCTCCTGCAAGGTCTTTGTTTTCGATCACGCTTATGCTGATGTGCGTGTATCATCGTAGCTGACACCAAACCAACGAAGTTGTTCTTCACAACAATCGAATGAATCGAATCGCTCAATTTATTGCTATGCGTATCGATGTGTGTTTTTTAGTTATACGTTGTATGTAATTACTTGCAATACCTTGACCGCCTAAACCTAAATAAATTACTGTTTCCACCCGGACAGTTATAGTTAACGTTGAGCATTTGCACGTTACTTTGTTTTCATAATCCACATTAACATGTATACTCATACCATTGTCATTTTCCTTTGTACATCATTTTTTGCTAAAAAAAGCTTCCCAACATTCGGTTTGGAGAGTCCGTAAATAAATGGTTGGTTTCCTTTGTTCGTATTTTACAACTCGACTATCACCACACAAACCAACACTTGAGCGGTGCTTCCGCTTTCAACCTATTTTCCGCTTACTAGCAGTCTCAGCACTGACAAGAATTGCGATTGTGAGTGAGTGTTGTAAAATAACAATTAGTGTTCCGGATGAAATGCATAAATGTACGGTTCAATTTGCTGATAAAAGATAGCCCACAAAAAAATGCACACATATTATGTACTTACTACTCACATCATTCACCAGGAAGTGCTCGTTTCATACAAGTATCACTGAAGCTATTTTTGTCACACAAAACCACTGAGAAAGAATGAAACCACGTTGTGCACTGCTACCACTGCAATTGCGCTCAATGCTATTTTAATGTTATGCTAAATTTCTTGCACTTCACTTTTTATCTTTGCCCACTACTTCATAAAACTAAAACGGGACGTCTCTTCAAATTGCGACGTTAGTGCTGCAATGTAAAATGACGAAAGGATGAATGTTATCATACCATATATGTATATTATATTCACAATGTCAGTTCAGATTTTCTTGGTCCACAGAAAGTGTTCATAAAAGGAAGAACTAGAGTGAAATACAAAAAACTAATCATGTTCCAATTATTTCTCATTTCTTCTCAACTCTCACTACACTACAACTTACAAATAAACAAGTTTTCATATAGTGTTAAACGAGAACGCAATACGCACTGATTGGCCAATAAAGGATTATCGTTCTTATGTTGTATTTGAGGAAGTCGAGGAACTAAACTGTTCTTTGACTTCTCCTATTGACTCGCTGGACGACATTGATAAGGAAGACAACATCAACTGGCCAGCGCAGCGATCGTGTTCTCTCTTCTGTTTTGTCAATAAATTCATCATAAATATAAAAAACAAGACAACTTGAGCCACAGGAAAACCTAATATCCACAGTGCAACATCTCTTTTCATGCAATGCAATCGTACTAAAGATCCTATGTATCTACTAGCATACAACTGACATGGCATATTTAACCGATTGCATTGCATGAAAAGAGATGTTGCACTGTGACTGTGATATTAGGTTTTCCTGTGGCTCAAGTTGTCTTGTTTTTTATATTTATGATGAATTACATTGACAAACAGAAGAAGAGAACACGATCGCTGCGCTGGGCCAGTTGATGTTGTCTTCCTTATCAATGTCGTCCAGCGAGTCAATAGGAGAAGTCAAAGAACAGTTTAGTTCTCGACTTCCTCAAATACAACATAAGAACGATAATTATATTGGCAATCAGTGCGATTGCGTTCTCGTTAAACACTATATGAAAACTTGTTTATTTGTAAGTTGTAGTGTAGTGATACTTGAGAAGAAATGAGAAATAATTGGAACATGATTAGTTTTTTGTATTTCACTTAGTTCTTCCTTTATGAACACATTTCTGTGGACCAAGAAAATCTGAACTGACATTGTGAATACAATGTCATATATGGTATGATAACATTCATCCTTTCGTCATTTTACATTGCAGCACTAACGTCGCAATTTGAAGAGACGTCCCGTTTTAGTTTTATGAAGTAGTGGGCAAAGATAAAAAGTGAAGTGCAAGGAATTTAGCATAACATTAAAATAGCATTGAGCGCAATTGCAGTGGTAGCAGTGCACAACGTGGTTTCATTCTTTCTCAGTGGTTTTGTGTGACAAAATAGCTTCAGTGATACTTGTATGAAACGAGCACTTCCTGGTGGATGATGTGAGTTTAGTAAGTACATAAATGTATGCATTTTTTGTGGATATCTTTTATCAGCAAATTGAACCGTACATTTATGCATTTCATCCGGAACACTAATTGTTATTTTACAACACTCACCACAATCGCAATTCTTGTCAGCGCTAAGACTGCTAGTAAGCGGAAATAGGCTGAAGCGGAAGCACCGCTCAAGTGGCTGGTTGTGTGGTGATAGTCGAGTTGTAAAATATGAACAAAGAAAACCAACCATTTATTTACAGACTCTCCAAACCGAATGTTGGGAAGCTTTTTAGCAAAAAAAGATGTACGTACAAAGAAAAATGACAATGGTATGAGTTTACATGTTAATGTGGATTATGAAACAAAGTTAACGTGCAAATACGTAACTTAACTATAACTGTCCCGGGTGGAACAGTAATTTATTTAGGTTTAGGCGTCAAGGTATACAAGTAATTACTTACAACTAAAAAATACAATCGATACACACAGCAATAAATTGAGCGATTCGATTCATCGATTGTTGTGAAGAAACTTCGTTGGTTTGGTGTCAGCTACGATGATACACGCACATCAGCATAAGCGTGATCGAAAACAAAGACCTTGCAGGAGGGAGTATGTATAAAATGATTTCAGTATTGATGCGCACGTCGTCTAGAACACAATGCCCTAAGACAGATATGTATCAAGTTATCATACTCTCCTGTTGTAGCATTGAAGTCGGCATGATATAGGTAATGTAGACAATTGTAAACCATACCTGCGGCAAGAAATGAGTTTAATTTCCAAAGCGGCATGACTAATCTGTAATTCCCAAAAACCTCTAGTGACCTTGCCGGTTGAAGCGTACCAAAACCGAGTTCGGTATCGGTAACAAAACAATGACCTGGCCCATATGTATGCTACTAGTATATCCAGTGGAATGAATAGTCAGCCAACTTTACTTTCTTAAATCTACTAAAGTTACATGTCAGTTTACTTTATATGGCCTTCATCAAAAAAGAAGAACAGCTCAGTTTAGGAAAGGTGGGAAAGTACTATAGCAAGTGAATGTGTATACGTACTATACTATAATGCTCTCAACATAACGGGCTTTTATCATTATCACATATACCATGGTGCATGCATAACCTACACCGAACTCGGGCTAAGCATGAGTCCATTTTTTTATATTCAAGTTAACTTTTCCCTTCCAATGCTAAATTGTGGACTAGGCTGTCTAAATGCCTTGTCATTTTCAAGGCTGCATCTTTGGCAATGACCGTGTACAAGAAACCTTGTTAAATCGATTCGGGCCTTCCTACTTTTTACATGGTTGATGGTAAATATGTAGTATATGTATCTTGATATTAATATAGGTGTCAATTCAAGATGTAGGATGACTATTAGCTACTAAAACTAAAAGTATATATACATTATGTGTTCGTGTTTGCGTGTGTACTTCGAAGAATTACGTACGTTTTGACTGTATTTCGGCTTTGGCATACATTACGCTCATGTCGAGAAAGCCAACTTCGCACTTTTTGCCGATGTAAGTGGAGAAAAAGCACGCTTCATAACAGGCGTTTGACACTGTATAGGTAAACCATAGCATGTCGTGTTATAATATCCGAACCAGAGCTCAGGATAAATGCTTGTGAATGATATAAAGACAAGGGAACCCGGTCATTCGGTTACGATCAAGTAAGTTTATAACTTGCTGCCAGCCAGATTGTAGAAATAGCATCTTTGTTGCTGCCTGCTTCTGCTTCCACCGTTCCACCACCTCATCATCGGTAAGGACATGGTGATGCCATGCCCTTTCCGAAATCGTTGTTTGAAGAAACGGAAGATATTTTAGACGTAATGAATGTCACATGGTTTCGACTTTGCCTGAGTTGAAGATCCGAAAATACATACATGCATAACTGGCGTATTTACTCTTCTGCATCATTCTTAGCATATAACCCAGACTTCATCAAAATGATGCTGACGATATTGCAGAACTCTATACTTTTTCCTTACCTTCAATAACCTTGTTGGTGCTCTGGAACAAATAGGCACATCGTATCGTATCGTGCACGCTTTTTTAATAATACATTTACAACTCCTGCAATTTTGAACACCCTCTTCAATAATGCGTAGTCTCTTACATTTCTAGATCATTTACCATTATTACGTTTTTCCAGCAAAATTACTATGTGCGAATTCTGCATTCACATACTTACTTGCTGACGTAAAGGTCATTTCATATAGTTTCATTTTCATACAAGATTTCTGCACGTAAAATAATGCTACAAACAACACAAAGCAGAAAACAAATGGGGTCTGGGTTGGGTTTGGGTTTGCTCAGTTTGCACAAGTACAAGTCATCATGATCGTGTGATGAATAAGACTTTTTGTTCTTCATCCTCCCATCCCACACATAATGCAAAGCAATGGGATCCCATGAACATGAAGAGAGAAGGAAAGGTCTTTTTAGTTTTTAGGTACGCACTGTTTCATTTAGGTACATATGCCCGTCTGTATTATCATTATATGTATGTATTTATTTTTGTCCTTATACTACTATGTATATGTCTTATTGTGTAGTGTAAACTGTGCATACAAAAAGGAAACAAAAAGACCAGCACGGACTTTGTGGAGTGGATGGAGAGTGTATATATGGCATTTGAATATTTTGTGGGTGCAGGTGCAGGTGCAGAGCCAAGGCAGGTGTATCTGCTATAAATGCATAATTTATTATGTACTTTTATTCTTGTACAGAGACCATGATAAATAACGCAACAGCAGTGGTAGTAGTAGTAAGCAAACCTAATAGTTTAGTTCATAAAAGCAGGCAAACCAGTAGTAGAAAAAAACTTGCCAATGCTGATGATATGATGAGCTCATATATTATTATCCAGTCCAGAACAGTGAGTTGAGAGAAACTAAATGTGTGTACTCTCGAGGAAAATGTTCAGGTTGAGTTGATCTAATAGCTCATTAGGATTTGAGGATTCATTCGATTTATATTTATTATCGGTTTATGGTGTGTAAAATACTACTGATTCTGAGTTCATTTTCAATACATACCTGATTTATTGGCGAGGTTCAAGGTTGTGAATTTGTGATTTAGCCGTAGTCTAGTGTATAGTGTAACACTATCTATTTCATCGTTAAGATGATTGCCAATTAACAGGCTTTATAGAACGTGATATCAAGTTTAGTATTCATTCGCCCCTGAAAAGGTAATATGTTGCACATGAAAAAAATACACATTTCTGAAGCTACACGTCATGAATGAGCTAAACAAGTTATGTAAAAAATGGAAAGATAGTTATAGTTATCGCAAATTGCTTGGGAATTTGTTAAAATATGAAATGAAAATGGAGTGAAAGGTTTCAAAAGTTTTATCACAAAAAATGATGCAAATCTTAGTCACTAGTGGTCAGCAAAATGATGAGTCATGATTGCAAAAAAAACTCATACCTGATAGTTCACGTGGAAAACTCAGAGGACATTGAGCCAGGAGCATCCTATGTGTTTAAAGGATTTGCAAGATTAAAAAACATTTGCAAATTGAGGTGGTTTTTAAACTATAGAATTTTTTCACTGAACCGAAAAAGGGTTAAAAGATGAAAGAGGATTTTAGAGTCGAAACGAAAGTGATTTAAGGAAATCAATGCAGCATGAAGATGATAAGTCAATGATGTATATAGAGGTGATATGCTGATATGATAGAGATACCGGAAATGCATTTTACTTTTACTTACTCCTCCGTGTGATTGCAATCATTATGTTTTTGGTGTAATCTCCAAGTGGTTACATGACATATCTGGAGGCTGAAGGCAAAGAGTAAAGTGGTTGTGGTGTGACATATTTTTTAGGTAAATCTCCAGCAAACAACATTCCCATTTATCAGAACAGAGGTGATTTCTTGTTGATTTTGGGATTTGATCTGGGATATTTTTCTAGAGCAGAATAGGACCTTCGGTTTGTTTGTTTTGTCAACAAAGATACGATGCAAAAAAAGTGATTTGTTTTTGAAAATTTGTTTTTGTTCATGCACATTTGGTGCATTAATCAAATGAGGTAGAAAAACAATTAGACATAGTAGTTGACGGTTGTGATCATGCTTAAAGCAAATAGTATCACATTTTGTGACAGTTGTCCGTTCGTTAAGTAAATGTAAAAAATTATGTGTAATGTACTTGGCAGTCTGGTACATACGTAGAAATGGCAGGTGGTGAATAAGATACAAGAGTAAAGTTGCATGAATGATGTCAGTTTAGGTTATCAGAAGTGATAATGTATTTATGTAGCTTACCGAGAACTCATATTCATAATTGCAAGTGGCATAAATGCGAGTCGTTCTCCAGTATAAATGAGGGCGTCAACTGTTAGCTTGAATTTGTTGTTTTTATTAAATTTCAGATTACGTCTTGTGACATGCTCCTGTAAGGAAGAAGACGTGCAAAGTAGCTGAAGAATCAAAGAACCTGTCTGACGTAATTAATTTGTATTGAAATATCCTTTCTAAGAACCTGAAGAAAGGAGGCTGTCAATTGTGCATGTTGGAATACGTAGAATCAAATGAATTGGAGTCGAATTAAGTTGTTAAGGAAGAAATTTATTGCTATTTCTGTGCAATTATCAGCAAGCAATTAAAGTCGAACAATGGACAGCGGCAGAAAAGTGAAAAGATTTATTATTTTTGTCTGTTTGATGAATTTTGTAAACTGAAACTCAGCTATGGATTACGGCTGATGTAGAGCTGGAGGAAGCAAAATTATTTTTTAAAGAACATTGAATTATTATTATGTATGTGTTTTTTAATGCGTAGTCAAAAAATGATGTAAAGTTTGCACATTGTCGTCGAGTGATCGTATCCAGTTTTTTGTGAAACAGTGCATATCTTAAGCTAAATACAAAATGGAAGACAGAGGTACACCAGTTGCTGACTATTTCGTA
This sequence comes from Orchesella cincta, assembly GCA_001718145.1. NCBI lineage: Eukaryota > Metazoa > Arthropoda > Collembola > Entomobryomorpha > Orchesellidae > Orchesella > Orchesella cincta. Next base: position 8,781 of record LJIJ01001157.1, read on the forward strand.
GTCGCTGGACTACCAGAAAACCCAGAGTTAGTGGATGATGATCTCTGTGAAGGGTTGAACCCCAACTGCAAGGATTTCGAACCTATCACTGTAAGCAACTTAAATTTCCAAGAAAGAAGCACAGCTCAATCTATGCTATACTAAATTTGACTGTGTATTGACTAAAATTTCTCGTTCTTACTTATCTTTTAGGATATCACAGTTATATTTCCAGCTTTTGAAAGTGTTCCTCGGGGTTTCACATGCATCGATAAAACTCCAACAGGTATTGCTATTTTTTTGCCCGTATTTTACGTTACAGGTAGAAAAGAGCCTAAAGTTGAATTTTGGTTACTTACCTGATGTTCATATTTTATTTATTGTAGGATTTCCTGCTAATCTAAATAGCGGAAGCTTAAGAAGTCCGGAAGTGTATCTGTGTTATCGACGAGGAAGGGATAAACCTCCTCTTGTTGATATTGGGTATAATATTACATTAAATGTATTTTTATTATATTTGCAATTTATATAAATGTAAGTCATTGATAAGTCATGGGCGTACTATTTTTCTGTTACTCTAGTGTCATGTATGATGGCAAAGAGAGACTTCTTCCAGACGCTGAAGTCATTATTTCAACCCCAGGAGGACGAGATGCAAATGTTAATAACACGAGTGCTAGAACGTTGTTGACATTTAGAAGAGCTCCTGAAAATATGCCATGCAATGAGCTGGTGGTTACGGATGTTTGTGTAATTTTCCAAAATAAGGGAGAAAAACCACCGCATGCATTTTGCATTATCCCTAAGAACCTCAATAAAGGAATGGTAATGACTGAACTTACTTTTAACTTGATGGTTTTAATACAAACAGCAGAGTATCATTGTGACTTAACTCTTCATTTTTTTTCAATTATAGATGGGCTGTGATGTGTATCTCTGCTACAAAAAGTCAATGAATAGACCAGCTCTACTTGCGTATAAACCGGAGGTTTTGATGAGGTATCCATTTACAGATCGCCGGACCTTTCCATTTCCAACATTGGCAGCCATGTTCTGCCTTCCTATGTGTGCAACGATTGAATGCTGGCCGAAAAACGCTGTACAACCTAGGCCTGTTTTCTCAACATTTGTGCTTACCGTTGCAGATGCAACTGAAAAGATATATGGTGCTGCTTTAACTGTTTACGAGATTTATCCAGAAGAAAAATTAACACAGGAACAGAGGGTAGCTCTGGGTATGGCTCTTCCTGGAGATATAAACGAGAAACGTGTTCATGTGAATAAGTGTATCTGTTTGTTGTCACACTATCCATTTTTTGAGGCTTTCCGAACGTTTCTACACTACCTTAACTGGACAGTTCGAAACGGCTCACATGATGTGCCGGTGGAAAGGTAAGCATTATTTTTTTGCAAGAATACAATATCATGCAAATAATTTGGTTTGCAAAAATAACGTGGTGTTTTTTAATCGCCAGATTCATATCTCATTTGTTGGAGGAGGTACCGTTTCCGTCACCTCAAAGACCACATATATTGATGCAGCTATCTCCTACACAAAATCTTCTATTGTCACATCCACATGACTCCCCACTTCCGAAGAGGTAGAGAACTGAAATATTCAGAAACAACCGGTTGTTGTAATCCTTCAAGTTTATAACTTTGATTTTGTTAATGTTTCGCAGTGGTGCATCATTTCGTCAGATGTTGATGAATTTGGGTCCGGACAATTGCCTTATGGTTTTGCTGTTAGTATTAACGGAACAAAAACTACTGATTCATTCTTTAAGACCGGATATACTTACAGCAGTTGCTGAGGCTGTATCAGTGGTAAGTTTTATGTTATTATGTTTCTTTGAAACCAAATTATTATTGCTGAAAACTGTTTTCTCATTATTCCATTTGATTTTGTTATAGTTAATCTTCCCCTTCCGGTGGCAATGCCCGTATATACCATTGTGTCCTTTGGGTTTATGTGCTGTTCTCCAAGCACCAGTGCCATTTTTGGTTGGTGTCGATTCACGGTTCTTTGATTTATATGAGCCCCCAAATGACGTTACCTGTATAGATCTTGACACCACGACCATTTCAGTGTGAGTATTTAGCCTTTTAATTACACACAAACATACATTTGTTGTTTTATCTTGTTGTTTAAAGTACTATAAAGATGTATCTATTGCAATAATAAATAATAGGAGTGAAGACCGAAGGCCATACTTGCACATAAAACTGTTACCGAAAAAGCCTGCCAAGATACTAAGACAAAATTTAGAAAATTTGAAACTTGTCTTGGATAACATGAGTGCATTAAGCCGTTCAGCTACAAAAAATAAAAGTGATAGTGATATAATGGATATAGATTTTCAGTTGAAGCGCAAAGAAGTATGAACTTTAAATTGATTGCTAAATATATTGCTATAATAATATTTGTTATCATAACCAGTTGTTTGATTGAATATGTATTAAATTTTCAGAGACTCGTTGAAATGGAAATCCAAGAGGCATTTTTGCGTTTTACAACGGGGATTTTGAAAGGTTACCGTTCATTTTTGTTGCCGATAACTAAAGCACCCACGGTTGGAGCTACGGATGCTTCTTCACTATTCGACTTTAATGTGAGACCAACCTTTCCACCAAAAACTTCTGCATTATCATATCGAAAAATCTATAATTGTAATTACTAAATTGTTTTAAACCAGGGATTTTTACGGTCGCGGGATAAGAACCATCACAAATTCTATCAACTAATGTTGAAAACCCAAATGTTCTTTCGCTTTATTGAGGAACGGTCATTTGTCTCTGATCAGGATGCGAGTTTGGAATTTTTTGACGAATGCATTGACAAGGTTCGCCTTAGAATTTGGTTAATTCTTAAACATTCAACTTGTGAGACTTATTTTGTTTTCGAAATTCATAAGTGTATTTTTTATTTGTAGATGGATGTCGATGACAGTGATAATGTTAAGCTAGTAGACATAAATGAAAGCGGTCAGAGTGAAAGGACCGTGTTTGTGATGCCACCTGAACCATCTGGTTTACCTGTTAATGCAAAATACTCATACCACGGTATATTTAAGCTCCACGATGGTCTGTTTGGTACCGCGAAGCCAAAGCTAGACTCTCTTAAGCGTGTTCTAATGGACAACGATCATTCTGCGCCTGGAAGTCCTATAGCTCGTAGAACGAAACACGAAATCAAATCTTCACAGAGAAATGCAAAAAAGTATTCCGAAAAGCCAAACTTGTGGGCAAAGTATCTGCTCTCTACATGTTACAGGTAAAAATACTGATCATTAAAAATATAACATAGTTTTCATAATATTATGAATCTAATGACAATTTTAATGTCAATTTTTAGTTTATGGTTCATCCATCTGCCAAGTTACGTCGGTTTTGCTGCATCCAAGCATATGGCTCTCTGTTTAGCGTATGAAACTCTGGTCGACTTGCGCGAACGGGGATTCAACCAGCCGATGAAGTCTGTTATAGAGTGGTGATGCAGCTTTGTGGAATATACAGTCAACCTGTTGTTGCAGTTAAGGTATTAAATGCGAACAATTGATTGAAAGATGTTTTCTTTTGGTTTTAAAACCAATTTTTTAAATGAAAGTGATATTTTGTTTACAGGTATTATTTGAAATGAAACGATGTGGCATAGCTCCTAATGCAATGACGTACGGTTTCTACAACAAAGCAGTTCTTGAAGCACAGTGGCCATCAAATGTTAGCAATTCTAGTCAATTAATGTGGAATAAGCTACGGTTAGTGAACTAGTACACTTTTTCTATAGATAACGGTAGAATATTTTACTGTGGTTTTAATGAAGTTATTTAATGTAATCTGTTTAGAAACGTCATTGTTGGAGTAGCTCAGTTTCGTGCGGCTGGAAAGCAGCATTATATCAGAAATCGTCAGCGCTCGCACTCTTCTGAAGAAGTTGATAAAATTTCAACTGGCAGCGGAGCATCATTGGATTCTCAAATTCAGTTACATGGTAGAATAATTAACACCAAGACATCACCAACCATGTCAGCACTTAGTCCACAGGGTTCGAATTCTGCAAATCCTTATAGTAATGGAAAGAGTCAAAGTGACTCTGAAACCGCTAGTGTAGTTACAACGTCTGTTCCGACGCGAATAAGTTCATCTTCTGATATAGGATATGGATCAATGACTGAACAAAAACCGCCTTCAGAAAATGATGTAGATGAAAGAGAGCCAGAAGATGCCGATGCAGCTCAAAAATCAGCAAGAACTGCTAAATTTTGGGGTCAGATGGGACGAAGTCTGGATCAGTGGGTTCGTTCTGGTGTTACCAGTCTTGCAAATGTTGCGTCTTATGCAACAGAAGTCAACTACTATAGCCCTGCTGGATTGATGATGGGCTACCAACCAGAATATTCTCCTAGAGCATTGGAATATGAGTATGATGATGACGAGTTTGACGAAGAGCGAGGTTTGAGGGGAACAAGCAGCCGGAGATTGAATTTTGAAGACGAAGTTGAAGATGGAGCCGTAAAAGGCCACAACACGTTGCGTTTGCTGCGTTCGGTTAGTTTTGGAAATGACACACAAATAATGTGCAAGTTGAAGGAGCTGAAAGAGGATATCATTGCTGAAGAACGGAAGAAACATATTTCAAACGACAAGACTGATGGAATTACAAATAATTCTTCTAAAGTGAACGGTGTAGATGTAGAGGGATCCGGAAACGGTGGCTCTGATAGTTCGTTAGAAGGAAAAATTACTCCACTCTACAACACAAACAAGTTTGCAACTGAACTTTCCGTAGAAAAAAGTGTTGTCTCTAGAGAAGAAACGCCTGTTGAAGGTGATGACGAAAGTTATCAAGATACATTACGGCCTGGCGTTTTAAATCCCCTTCAGTCTCCTTCACGTAGTAAAGAAAGGAGTCCAGAAGGAACGCCATGCAGTCCTGCAAGAACTCCAGTTACTCAGAATGACCCGTTAGGTGCTTTAAGTGATCCCAATAGTCCAAGTGGTTCAGGTGCTAATAAAATACTGTCTGTAGTTGCTGCTAACCCTGGTGGCTCAAGTGTTTCTGATTTGAGGATACAAAATCGTGATTCTCCAAAGAGGACGTGTAGCGAAGGACAAATTGGTGGATATGTCGCTGGTGGAGGAGATGCAAACACGAATGATGGTTGTACAAAAGGTTTCCATCGTTCGAGTACTCTACCAAATTATTCTTCGGTAACTGGTATTGGAAATGGTATGGGAGGTGCTGACTCACAATCAATGAATGAAAAGTATGCTAACGGAAATTCAACACCCGTTGCCGCTAGTTTGTCTGCCATCAGTTCCTTAAAAAATCCTTTTGGGTATGTTAAAAACTTTACCAGTTTAAAAATATTTGTAAAAAGTTTCAAATGTATTTTAATGTATTGTTTGACACTTGGTTGATTGATGTAGACGTTATAGTCCTGGACGTTTAAGCTTAAGAAAGGCAGGAACATCACTAATTGAATCAACCATTGGAGGAAAAAAGGCTGAAGCATTGATGGAGGGTTTTAATCAATTTAAGTCGGTAGCAACTGTGACAATGAAAAACAAAATTGAAGAATTGAAAGAAGTTGTGGGTAATAACTCTCCTGCCCAAAGAAATGGCCCGTTTGGGTAAGTCAAACAACATGATTTTCGGTGTGCTTGCATATAAAAGATTGTAAACTGCTGCATGTATATCTCATTTGTATTTGTGTTTGCGCACAGGAGAAACGCTGATGAATGTCGAGATCAAGGAGATCTAAGTGACTATGAAGGAACTGAACCCTTAGTGAATGAATGGGCCAGTGTTTCTGAGTCGTATCTTGACAAATTGTTAACAACCGAACCTGGCTCAACAAGAGCGAGTTTTGCTAGTACGGACATACCAGGGCTTGGACTGAGTCATCATGGTAGGGATTTGATAACGGAAATACTTTGTCTTTAAATCAATGCGGGTTTAGTTGATAAACAAAAACTAAACAACTAATGTTGCTTTGCAGATACCCCACTCTCTAGTTCTACCCAATCCCTACTTATGGTTGATAATACAAGGGGCCTTCCAGGGAGTCGGAAAGAACATCCTCGACCAGTGGCTGTCGAAGTCAGTATGACAACTTGTTCAAAGTGTCATAATTGTAACTCATTACTGTTTGATGAGGAAATTATGGCTGGGTGGACAGCGGAGGATTCGAATCTCAATACTCGGTTAGAACTCATTTGTCAATATGCCATTTCGTGTCATGTACAACGACATATAATTGAATTTGTTACCTTAGGTGTCCTCATTGTAAGAAAATGGCAGTTCCGTTCATGGAAGTTACTTTGACTGATTATCGTCATTTACCCCTATCACAAATGTTCCCGTTGACCTCCGCATCGAGTGTAGAAAGTATGCATAGTACATCGAATGTTTCTAGAAGAACGTCAGTGTTCAATCCTCAGACTGGAAATGCCCCTACCAAACCGCATGAATCTAAAGAAACTGGTGATAATTCTAATAATGTATCAGCTTCCATCGCAGAAGTGAGCAATGATGGGATTGACGTCGACAGTGACAAGAAAGATTTTCTGGAGTTAGATCCTCTGGGTGTTATAGAAGAGTTACAAAGAAGTAGAAAGAACAGTCCAGATCTGAATGAATCCAACCAGTCATCATCGAATAGCAATGAAAACAACCCAACTACACAGGCTTCAAAATCTGGGGATTCTACACTAGGTTCACATTTTGTATCTCAGCCTCAACCTGTAGCAAGCAAAATAGAAGGAGTTGTAGGGGATCCTATCTTAGTTCCTTATCTTAGTCCGCTGGTTCTTCGTAAAGAATTGGAAAACGTTTTAGACCATGAAGGCGATACTTGTTTAGTGCAACCCAAATTTGTAGACGAACATCCAATCATATATTGGAATCTTGTTTGGTTCTTTCATCGTGCGAATTTAACTAGTCATATCAAAGGATTGTGTCTGATGGCAAAATCAGTGCTTCCAAATAAAAAAATACCTCGTAAGAAGGACGAACCTGTGGATACGAACAATGACAATAACTGTGAACAGAAAGAGGAACATGTAGATTTTAGTATTCATCCGTCGTGGGAAGCTGCGGATCATAGAAATGTATCAATACGATGTAGATGGGACAATACTAAGTTTCATGCAGAATATGGGACACCGTTATATGTTCTTTGGCAAAGAAATAAGGATAAGGAAGGAAAGGGTGAGAAAGATGAGAAAGACGGTGAAGAACGGCCCGCTGTTGATAGTAATATGTTAAAGTAAGTCTTCATTTATGCAAAAACCAATTTGTTGAATTTCTTTTCACATCATCATTAATATGTTTCATGAACTGTGTTTCTTACAAAGGTTGATGGGAAATATTATTAAAGCGACCCAAGGAGGAACCTTGTCACAAATTTGCCCGCAGTTACTCTACCATTATCACAAACAGTCGTCCGGAAGACATTTCCCAACTTATCGTGATGTGTTGTTTCTTTCATTGGTTGCCGCAGGTCGGGAGTCAGTCGAAGCTTGTAAGTTTGAACCCAATTTTTCTTTAAAATGCTTGAACTAGTTCACCTACAAGAGTTGCCGTTTGATCTGTGGGTGTGAATTTTGCTTTATCTCGTCATATAGCTCACAGAGTTACACAAAATATTCAAGGTAATTCACTCGTGTTCATGCTTTCATGTTTCCATATTGGCATTTAAAAAGCAACGTCAGCCTTTTCTTGGTAGCTTTTTTGCTATCGTTTGTTTGTTTGTTTTATAATAATTTCGTAACATTATTTAACACCAATGCATTGTTAATATTTTTGTGTAATGTAACTTTGTTTGTGTTGTCTGCTTAAAAGTTTCCTTATTTTTAACAAGTTTTTGTTGAATACTAAAAAATGTACAACTAAATATATGATCTACATTGTTTTCTAGACGGATTCGGACTGGATAAAGAGTACCGTGATGCGTACAGCAAACTGCGTTGCAACGATGATTATGAAAGCATGGATACAGGTGACCTTCCTCCAAACGATACAGCATTGTTTTGTCGACGCTACTTTAGAGAACTGGAATTATTGTAAGGCAGTTGTGAGCAAACTTGTTGGAGTTTTCATCGATATCAACATTGCATTTAATGGACTGTGGAAAGCATTTATCAATATGTTAATTTTATAGTTGTATTGTCTAAAAAATAATAAATTCAAAAGGTACACTACAGCATCTATTATTATTATTATTATTTACTGACAAGTGACAAAGAATATTTAAAAAGATTAAAAGAACGAAGAATTAAGAATAATGGAAACATTTTATTATATATATTACATCCATAAATTGTATACGTTATACTCGTTTAAATTTAAAGCGTTACTACTTAGCTAAATTTAGTTGTGTAGTATAATGTAATTGACATCTAAACAAATGTTCGCAAGTCTCAAAAACTTAATTTGATATTGATTATAGAGAAAATGTTTTAGTACTCATTATTTTTACCAGAGGAAAAATTTTGTGATACATAATAATTCAAATTGTTGTATTTAATAACAACGAATCGTACATACATTAGGTTTGCAGAAACAAAGTAATTAAAGTAAAAAGATGAGTAGTAAATAAGTTTCTATCGTGTTGTATATTTATGTTACATACACGTCAACCTCCTGGATCATAAAAGTAACAGGTAAGAAAATGGCATATCACACTTGGCATTACGTGCGTCTGTACTTTGTACTATTTGACTGTACTATTTTTTTAGTACTGTACAAATCAGTGTATGTAGCACAGCTCATTGGGCTCCTTCGTCTTGACGAATGCCTACCACGAGGTGAACACGTTTATGATTACATTAAGAGTTTGCGATTTAACCCGAGCTAAGCTGCTAAGCTAAGCTTTCACTAACCCATGCCATGTATCTAGTAGTATCTCTACTTATGCGAAACCGTGCTTGTCAAACAACTAATCCCACAATCTGCCCCCTGACGATGTATTTCCATTTAAAGCTTTTTCTGTGCATACTTACTTAGAATTACAATTTTGCACAAAAGCAGCTTTTTTCTTGTAAAAGAATATATACTGGGTACCTGACGCTGTATTGGTTCTCTCGGAACAGTGCAAACGTTTGAACAATGCGAATCGCTGTTTTCTATTCAGATGAAACTCTAATGAAGCCTAAACTAACCTTACTAATCTTTTTTTTTAAAGTAGTTACATGAAGCTGGTTAACCTGCAGTTTTTCCTGAAACGCTGTGTCATTGTAATTATTTTGCATTAACTATTATTATTATTAATAATTTCTGAGCAACAAATGAAGATGGTTAGTTGCCCAACTAAAGAAATGAGAATTTTTGTGGTATGAATTTTCTTGCAAGTGTCAATCCTCCTAGTTAAACAAACTAAGATGGCAATTTGGAATCTAAAGCATACGAATAAAGTAATCTATCCAAGTTCTACATTTAAAATTATATGGCAAAAACTGACCCTTACGCAGCTCTTTATGCTATATCTCACTGAAAACGAAACCTGTGAATTCACAGCAAGCGTTGATTGGACTGCTAAATTAACAGCAATAATGAAGTAAATTGTCTGTACATTATAAGTAGAAAATATATGGAAAAGAATTCAGCTCAGTAACTAAAATCTACCACAGGATCCCCTAATTCAGCGTAGCATTCTGTATGTTATACCATCTTGACATGAATGTATGGTGTGATCATTTATCCCAGCAAATGAAAGTCAACTTGAATCTGACACAACGTCATGCTCCCCTGCCCATTGCCCAGTTCTTTGTACTCGTATTTTTTGCAAGATGTTCAGCTTTGCAAAAGAGTGCATGCAAGTTTTGGTTATAGGGCTTGGTTTTTACTTCATCATCCACGTTAGGTTAGGAAGGGCAGGAAGAATAATGGAGATAATATGATGATGAATGATGATGATGATACTCAACAAGCTAAGCGACTCGTATGTATGTATATACTTCTTGCACAAGACCACAAAAGTTATACGGGAGTTTGCAAAATGAAAATTCAGCATGTGCCACGCTAAGTAATGGCAAAATATATACTATACCGGTCAACTTAAACTGGATTGGACTATGACTGTATATAGCAAAGTAGAAAAGTAAGATCGGAAGATGCGGTCGTACGGTGGTTACTCTGACATAAGGATGAGCTAACATGTGGACATATTATAAGGTATCTCATCAGTACAAAAAAATGTGTACCTTGTTGCTTCCTCCACATCATCGTATGCTATATCGCCAACAATTTTCGGAATACAACTATGCAGGTACACGTATATTTGACATCTGCGAGTATCGGGTTCGTTCCTCAGACTCAAGTTTTTCATCTTTTGGATCAAGGGTAAAATGTGTAGAGGTAAAGGCTTTGGATAATGAAAATGCTTAATAGGTATGCATTTTAGCGTTTTTCAAAGCATAAAAAATTACATCATATACGTGTTATATGTACATAGTTGATAGTATCTAAACCCAACAATCTCAATGAATTGAATTTACTACAAAAACGTACAAAATCTACCTTAGCCTTAGCCGAGTTAGCCGGTTAAAGCGTTTTACAAAGTTACTACAATCCATCCATACTTTATGTCATGTACCTATGAAAGAATAGAAGATATGCCTGTTTCGTACACATTCATACACACAAGAATGACTATATATGTAACCGCTACAGATTCTATTACTGAAGGTTTTTGCCATTTGTCTAACCATTTAATACCAATACTGGTTTCCACATCCCTTCAGTCCATTAATGACTCCTGGACGACAGTCTTCTCTGGTTTTGTTGTAGTGAGAGTAATCTCTACATTGCACATTATCATCTTTCCGGACATACCGGGCTATCCGTAACCGGAAACATACGCTCGTGCTTTTCGATACTCTTTATCGGAAACTCATTATAGTGAACTTGGAATTTTGACTTTCGGGATTGATAATCACAAAGTAAGTGGCAACTTGAAAACTTTATCAATCAATAATAATTCAAATAGATTTGAACATTTTAGTTTTGCATATTAAAAGATTTCGGAGAGCATAAAAATAAATTTCATCAGGAAATTTATTGCCAAGTGTCATTTAGTTGGCTACAAATATATGTACATTTAATATTTTGTAGTGTTTTACCAGCTACAAAAAACTTTAACTTTTACTAGTTCCAGTTTTCAATTTTTCAAAACTGAATCTCATGATGCGGTAATAGTAATAGGATTTCATTTATTCAGTATCAGATTCCATGCAATTCCAAATTACGAAGCATGCAAACATTACTACACAGCAACAAGTGCTAGTTCAGGTACATTATTCTATAGATTCTATTCTATAGAATGTTCAAAGTTGACATGACATGCAGAAGATGCATGATCAGATTTAGATGAGATTGAATTGTTGAGCTGCAGAGTTTTGGAGCATGTCATTTTGTTTAGGATGAGTCTGTTCATGTGAGTACATGTAGGAAATCAAAGAGAGATGAGCCGGTATGATTTTTACAGGCAGTCTCAATTGGCCACGTATGTACATCGTTGTAAATTCCGTCCATGCAATTTTCATATAGCTCTTCGCGTTTTTACCATAAATCATTGCACATACATGTACTTGTGCGGTTAAAGTTGACAGCCTTGGTTGAAAATTGACAGCCAAAAATTTCGACTGCATGCTATATTATCTAACTAAGCCAACTGAGCATCAATTATGTAATGCAGTCAAAACAAAGTTGAAGTTGTTGCTCCTTGTGCTATTTAATAATGTGTCTTTGGTTTTTCATATTTAATTGACAATTGTATATTATTGTTATTATTTGTTTATTTATTTCAATGGCGATTTGACGTCTGAGGTTTATTGCACACATGCGTAAAGTCTTCTTGATAACCCTTGAAATTTACATCTCATAAACAGGTTCTGCAACAAATTGACGGAACTGTACCTTCGATTTTGACTATTTGAATGTCATGAGTAGTGCTGATGAGATTCAGTGATCATGTCCCTATTTCATTGAAAGCAAAATCCTTCGGCTGATGAATATACGTAGAATAGCCATCACAATCTACGTAGAAATTGCCAACAATAATAAAGCATAACCTTGCACAATACCAAGTAAGAGTAGTTGTTTCTCACCTTAACATGAATCAACAAATTCACCTGTCGAGCAACATATCGCCACTAATGCTTGCTCTACTCTGAACTAGATACAAAGGTCAGTTATTCTAATGATAATTACGTGCGTATACCTAAGCAATTCAAACTAGAAGCTGTTGATGCTAAGGACAAGTAAACATGAGCACGTAGACCAGGAGTGACATTGATCTAATGTTTCTTTATTATCAGGAAAAGTCATATCAAACAACCAACAGACCTTTGCTTCCTACTTCAGAGTAATGTGCAAAGTCTGTGAAAATACAAATAAACATTAACTGAATTGTTGGACTTCCGATAAACCTTCACACTCTTCCATGATAGAATATACCTTTGAGTTGGCGTACGTGCTTGGGTGGTGTACTGAATTTTTGCAATCTGTGCAAAAATGAACACAAGTGATTGCGGTTGATCCATGGAATCCAATAAAATTCAAGTGTGGATTACAAGTAAAAATGTCCGGCCATGTTCCTTTCTACAATGAGTATTCACCCAAATATTCACCCAAAAGACAGACTCTCATGCAAATCAGTTTTAGATTTTTTATGAACGTCACTTGTTCATTCATTCACTTTTATTCACTGCCTGCGCGATTATGACGCAAAATTTGATGATCGTTTCATTGACTTTTGCTTGTTCATCAAATAGATTCTACCGAAAGGCATGCTAATCTTATGCTAAAGTAAACGAGCTACACAAGATTTTGCTGATTTGCACAGATCAATGGTACAATGAGCACGTGAACATGCAAAATCCTATGTTTCTGAAAGATGATAGTAGAGTGCAAAGTCAAAGTTATGTACATAATTTGGAACTGAGATTAAGAAAGGTCCATTCAATTTGTTTGCTCATTAAAGATTATGCATTGCTGTGTTACATGGCGTGAGAATAAAATCTGTGAAACATTTTGCAACAAAAATGTCTCCGTTACTTTCATTCGTCTGATCTGATAAGTAAACTAGAAGTGAACTTTGATCTGCTGGGTCTGACCACACACAAAAGTTTGAATTACTTGTTTAATATGACTTAGTAGCCATTTGTAAAGCATGTAAAGCAACAGCGAGGACATATATTCATATATATGTATGTATTCCATTGATTAAATGTGACACAAGAGTATGAAATGATGAATGATTGTAGCTGGATTGTAGCACACAAGTGTATATTCACACTATAGAAGCATGGCTAGTATAAATATTTGGGGAATGGCTGTATCTGTTCATTAAGCATGTACACATCGGTGGACTATGAACCTTGACTTTCATTGCTTTCTCTGCAAGCTCTGCAATTAGATAATACTTTTGACTGACGGCTGGAGATTTGCGAATTTCAGACTTATCATATTTGGGCATATAAAGATGAGGTAGGAACGAGTAATCCATCAGCATTTGGTGAAAGCGTAGATATTTAAATGCACACAACAAATCTAACTCCCAAATCCTAAATCTTAGGTCCCAAAATGGCACCAACAAGTCAAAAGTCGGATCATAGACCTCAACAAAAGAAGAACGACTCAAACAGTATTACAGCACCTGCCAAGAAGGAAATTCTTTGCGATGGTTGGTATTATGATGTTACCGATTTCGCAAGACGGCATCCTGGAGGCAGCATTATTGAATACTACACAAAAAATAACGAAGATGCAACACTTGCCATTCAGCAGTTTCACCAGAGATCCACAGCAAGAGTAAAGGCTATTCTAAAGTCTTTCAAGCGCCGTCCTGCAACTGATGCCGATAGTATGTATTTAAAAAAAATGCAGACACGAAGTTCCTTACCATTATAAACTAATTAAATGCACAATACTTACGCACGTGTTTTCATTTCTGTAGTCAACCCTGACCCAGAGAAGGCGAAGCGTCACAGAGCAATGACAGAGGACTTTACCAAGTTGTACTTGGAACTCGAGAAAGAAGGCATGTTCAAGCCAAGTTACATTCACCATGTGTACAGAATTGTGGAGCTGTTTGGAATTGCCTATATCGGCTACCTTCTCCTCTTTTCACAAAGCTACATGATCAAGCTTTTGGGATGTGCTCTTATTGGTTTGGCTCAAGGAAGATCTGGCTGGGTTCAACATGAAAGTGGTCATCATTCCATGACTGGAAATCCTAAAGTTGATCGAATTCTTCATGCATTACTTTTCGGTAATAAAATAAATAAAACAACAAAAAATCTATTAATTATAAATAATTACTATTGGGAGAAAGAAAATGGTATAGTTCGCTTAGACTATTTCGCTATTATATATTAATTTTGAATTTTTTGTTTAGGTGTTTGTTTGGGACTTTCTTCAACATGGTGGAGAAGAGGTCATAACCGTCATCACGCCATGCCACAGAGACTGAAGCACGATGTTGATTTAGACACCCTTCCTTTACTCGTTTATAATGTCCAAGTTGTTAAAAATCCTAAACAAGGAAAAAACTTTATTGTGCAAAATCAGGTATGAACATCGTATTACAAAATCAGACTCGTGTGAATTTCTCTGTAGAGAAAAGTATGATTTATAATTATGATTTCAACGTTTTGCATTTGAAATTTTCCCAGAAATATCTGTTTCTTCTCGTCGACACCTTAATTGGAACTCTTACGTGGCAGTTGTACCTCCATCCCAAATATGCTTTAAGACATGGATACTATCTCCAACTGGTGTCCATGGCTGTCCACTATGTAGGAGTGTACTACATTGGATTTTGGGCATGGCTCGTTTCTACCTGGTTAATGTCAATCTACCTCTTCGGGAACTTTGCTTTGTCTCACTCTCACTTGCCAGTTACCAACGAGCCCACACATTGGCTTGAATATGGGCTCCTTCACACCGCTGACGTTGAACAGAGTCCGTGGTGCGACTGGTGGATGGGATACTTAAACTATCAAATTGAGCACCATTTGTTCCCAACCATGCCTCAGTTTCGTCATCCCAAGATTCATCATCGCGTCAGAGCCCTTGCTGAAAAGCATGGCATTCCATATTATGTGCTTTCCTACAAGGAGGCATTGTACAAAACTTTCAAGAATCTGGAGGAAGTCGCTGAGGAGTTGAAGCATATGCAAGCCTAAATTCGTAGCAATAACTGACTAATTAAAATAAAGCTGGGCTTTTGGTAATTTTGTCACTTTTCATTCGCATCCTGAAACTGTTGTCAGAATCGAAGCATAAGCATGTAAAAGAAGTATAACGAGAATCTTCCTATTTATGAGTACATTTTGTAAACAGCTTCTCCTGCAATTGGTGACTTAGATAATGATAATAGTAATACTCGCTGGGATATCCATAATTAAGCATATTTCTGCTGTTACGCTGTAAGGATAAGTTTTTTATTTAATAAACGTTTAGCTTACATTAAGATATTACTGTATTTTTATCACAAGCAAGTATTCAGTATATAAAACAATTATATCATAAAACGTTAATTGCATTTTATTTGCACTAGTTTATATTCTTAATTTAACATTAGTTCATATCACAATGGTTAATACTACATAAATGCACTTGATGCTGCAAACATCGAACTGACATGTTGCAAAAATTATTTTCGCTTCTCTATATAAATTTCATCGTTGTCCCGCATGTTGTAGTTGTAAAGCTTTCTGTTAAGAAATGTCATCTTTTCTTTCCCAAAGTTCAAGCCAACATCCAAATAATACAGATCCATTTTGAAAGCGCGTATACCAACTATTGGTTCCAAGAAGACCTGTACAAAAGGTTCAAATCAGTATTATACTGATATTATCGCCTGACTTATATAAATTTCTCAAAATGCATGCATCATTACCCGCAATTCGCTCATTGTTTTCGTTGTGTCCACTGTAACCCGTGCTACTTCTTTGTCATCCATGAATATTACAAGCTTGACCTTCTTCACTGGCCCTAAGTTTACATCAACAAGTTTAGGAACTTCTCCGTGTTGCTTTACGAGATCGTGATATCTAAACAAAATTTAAATTTTGGTCAGAAGAAGACACAACGACGTGTATTATGATAGCCTCGAGAAAAGTTACCTGCTTGGAGGCTCGGAATGGTCCAAGTAATATCGTATGAAATTTCTTTCAGCGGTTTCTCTATCTTCTTCAGTAATGCGTCGACCTCGGTTTAATGTCTGAATGTTGGGCAACAGTGCAATAAAGTGTTGTCTTCTAGTTTCATCTAGATCAATCGTGAGAAAAAATATTCGTACATGTTGAAAAGCGACGTGCAAACACAAAATTGAAGTCATGAAGCTAGGCAAAAATTAACCTGCGAGCTCGTTCAGGAAAGGCACTCCATTAATTCTAATATTAGTCAGTGAAGGAAAAGACTTTAAATTCTCAACATCTTCCATGTCAGCAATAAGAGAATTTGATAGCCAAAGTGTGTTTAAAGCTTTGAATTTACTGCCACAATCATTGGGAATTTTCGCGATGGAACATTTTATCAAGCTTAAATGTTCCAAAAACGGAAATGCTTCACCTAAAACACAACGAAAGTATCCGTAGATTATAAAATTATATTTAAAAAAACGGAGACTACATAATTGAGCTAGGCACTGATATTTTAACAACCTAATTTGCTGATTTCTGCCCAAGATGATATAGGGTTGTCATCAAACATCACATTCTTAACTACGTCGAAGGTTACGTGAGAAGCAGAGGTATTTGAACCACTGTCATCATCCACAACTCCAGAGTCACAAAGTTGAATATGGTCAAATTTATTTAATGATAGATGCAATTCTGAAACATTTTTCGCATGCTTGAGAAAGAACCACACAGATGGCCATTTAATATTCGTTCCGACAAGAATTAAAGTTGTTAGTGAATCAACTGCTGGAAACTCCAAAGCCGCCGGTATGGAAGGGGATGAAAAGTCATTGAATCCTAAGTTTAAATGTACAACTTTTGGAGCATACTCAAGGATTTTGCCGACCTGTAATATACAAAGTCATGCCACATTATTGCATGATTTCTGTTGAGCTAAACGGAATTCAATACATTTTCGGCTAATTTGGAAGAGTCTTATGTAACCTCTCTGAAATCCTGCAGATTATTGCGTGAAATGTCGATTTCTAGCACACATGATAAATGTTTCTTTAAGAGTTCCGGATCGCCGGCTGAATCAATGTCACTTGCAGTGATTACCTATTTTCATAATGAATGACATTTTATCAGTAATGATTTAATTCACAATGATTTTATACACAATAATTATGCCTACCAGCAAATGAGGAACGCATTGAAGAATTCCAGATTTCGGTGCAAAAATTACAAATTCCACACCAGTGTTAGGTTGATCTTCCGTCTCATTGAAATACTTCCCACAAATAGCTTCCGCTAAGGTCGGCATAGTTTTCTCATGGGATTATCACAGGTAGCAAAACAAAGAAATATACGGCATTCAAGACGTGTTTTGTATCATCCTCTCAGATAAGCGATCAAGTTACTAAACTGAAACTAAACCGCAAGAACAAATATCTGATGAATCAACACTGATGCATAGGTGATTTCTAGTCTCATAACAACACTGTCGGCCGGTTGGCTCATGATTATGACTGTTGGTTGACATTGAAATGCCATTATGGCTCTACGAGAATTATGGACATGGTACTTTATTCATCAAGTATGGAAGGGAAAGTACATCTTCTGCAAACAGATGATGGTAATGTGTAATGTGAATTCCCTCCTACATGGTTCAGCAGCAATAATACCTGGCACCTGCTAGCTTGTGTCCGTTTGCTTCACAAGTTTGCAAACAAACAGCTTTACTGACAGTGTGGTCTCTGATGCGAGCATGACACAACACAACCCTTTTGCCTTTGTTTTCTGATCATGCATACAGTTGTATCATACAACTTGTGTGTAACTTTTTGTATCACTAAATGAAGCAAGTCAAGTTCTTTGCTGGAGTTTGTGTGATTATGAATCACACATCAAATCACAACGGTTAATAGCTGCATACAGTGCAAGTGATCAGATGCGTTTTAGAATACACAATAAGACAGCGGCCGTTTCATCATTTCAGGACGGTCGTGGCATGTTGCATTAAGTTGAGTTATGCAAATAATGTAGAATCACGACCCGTAACGTTCCTCATTGAATTGGTTTCTAATCATGTCTTGTAAACTCACAGTAAATGCATACAATTGTTCAATTTAATTTAAATTTGTTGGACTTTATTCATCTAAACAACAAACGCGCTCGCGTTTTCATTTCGATTTTACATTGTTAAACTTGTTGATAAACTTAACGTCTATTAAATCTCTTAACAGCTATCAGTCACTTTATCAAGATACAAGTTGACTTATAATATGGTTAACAATATCTTTTAAAATCAATGTGTGTAGGAGGTGCTGATTACATTTACACAAACTATATATGCACCCAATATGCAATAACATTACTTAACTAAATTGTGTGTATTTATCGTTAAGTATGTCCACAAATAAAATAGGTACATTTATCAAGTGTACCTACAACTTATCAAATTTAAAAGGTACCTGAATGTATTTCAAATATCTTCACTTTACAGCATGTGTCACATACTCAAAAATATTCATTAGAAGGATTACTTCGGACAAACTAGTCACTAGTTGTTATATTTGAAGCTTTTATCCTAAGATAGTTTGTTGCAAACTTCGTAAGTGTGGAATATAGTTTACTCCGTGACTTACTCCGTCTCTTTCAATAAAAGAACTGAAATTCTTTTTTTTTGTCAATTTTTTATTTTAAGCAATGCGTTTTGATTTGCGATAAAAAGTTAAGTTCACTGCGATCAATACGACGTATTCCATTATTCTGCGATACAGAAAGTCATATCCGAACGAGGATATCCTTCCTAGCGAATTTATTCGACGAACCGAACGTTGCGATCATTTCGAGTTTTCGTTTACGATATTTGGAGTTGAAAATGTTTTTGGTATTTCGTTTCAATTATCATGATTAAGATTCGTTTGTGATTGTTTCTTGGTTTGGTTGTACAATATTTGTTAAAGTATGTAGGTTATGAAATTAGTTATCTTTGTTCAAGCGAAAGGCAGTATAACTAAAACATTCCTACCCATAAGTTTCTTTCAATAAAGTTATTTGGAAGTAATGAAACAAGTATAGTTTAATTGTTGATATGATTCCTTAGTACTACAGACGAAAGAGAATGAAAATTCGGAAACAACCAAGTATATATGTAGACTTACATATTGTCCATAGTGTTAGAAAGTAGGGAGATCATTCTCGTAATTCAATTAATTATAACTAAACTAATTGGCATTATGCTTACTAACATCTACACCTACACATTTCTTGAATAATAATATATATGTATGTATACAATCAGTTCTACTACTGCGGCATCATTCATGATGATTATTAGTTATTGCTGGCATGCATTTGTTCTAGAATTCTTCAGGAGAATGGTCAGTGCGAAACTAACTAGCTCGAATAATCCAGGTTTGTTAGTGCATGTTTTTAACCTCGTGTCGATACTTCATAATACAAAAACTTTGCAATTCCCAGAAAATTAAGATAATTTACAGCAATCTACGGTCATACCAATACCATTTAAATCAAACTATTTTATTCCTTCAGATCTAACTGCAAAACCCGAAGAAAATCTGCCTTCCTACTTAACTGTTTACGAGTTTTAACGTTTTGGCTTACCTAACAAAAATTTGCACGCATCTGATTCTCATATTTTAATATCACTAACCATCAAAATACCTTCTCAAGTCAGAGCACTGCGATCCTGGTGCATGTATGATATAAATGTATTCTAATATTACTAATGTTAATTTACGTTTTGTATGATTCCACAGCACTACATGGTATTACCTTCATATTGGGTTCGTTATTTTATATATAGTAACTAAATGGCAACAATACGGCTATTATAAACAATGTTATATACAATTTAAAATGTAACAATCGCCGGACAGTCAAAATCAATAAAATATAATGCATATCGATAGCATAAGTAAACGATATTTAGGTATCATGCTTATCAAATTGATTTCACTGGACTTTATAACAATAATCAAAGCAATGCAGTAACACGATATACCCTACGTTGTTAATTAAGCTACGGCACTAGAAATGGAAACTGAAGTTTTCAGCTCGACATGAATCTCATCATCATCTTGAATGTTGTAAGAGTACAACTGTTTCTGAGGGAATCGCATTTCCTCTCTTCCAACTACTTCTCTCATCTCTGAGTCAACATAGAAAAGACGCATTTTTGCTGACGAGACCCCAACAAATGATTCCAAAGTGCTCTAGGAAAATTTTTAAAAAATGAAACCATCATCATTAGCTGAGTTGATAGCAAGACTTTACTGGGAGGCTGTAAAATTTACTGCGACAATGATAAATGAAATGATAATGCAAATCACCCCGGCTGACTTACTTTCAGCTCATTCGTAGTTAAATACACGCTCAACGAGCGTTCTACAATGCTTTTCCCGTAGCAAATCCGTACTTTTACACGTGTTGTTGGCTTTAAATGAATATCAACAAGGGGAGCGAGTTCCCCATGAATGGTTACCAGCTCCAAGTACCTGTAAGAAGAGCATGTGTATTTTAAATGTTTAGGATATGCTAAATATTCTGCTCAAAGTACAAAGCTTCATCAGATTTTCAATAACATTTTTACCGTTCAGGTCTGCATTCTTGTTGTGAGAAGCGTCGAATGAATGCCCTTTCCGAGTCTTCACGTTCCGTGTGAGAAATGGGAGCTCCTCCATTTAACTTTTTGACATTTGGTAACAAAGCCACGACCAATTGCCTCCTTTCATGAGCTACTCAGTTTGCGTTCAAAACAAATCATCAAAATGTGATCAATTAAAAATGTCAACAAGTTGTAGAAGAAAAAACTGTACATCTTATAATGACTTTAAGTGCATACTTAATTTCAATTATCATATTAGTTGCTACTTTCATTAAAAAAGATTATTATTTTCTTTCAAGTGGGTAGATAGGGAAGTAGACATTCACTTTAACGTAGCGTATTACGAGTAACTAAATGTACATATGCATAAGTGCAGATAAACAGAAGATGATATACACTTAAAATGATGTACCTGTCATCTCCGACAAAAATGGTATTCCCTGAAGTCGTAGGTCAGTCAAAGAAGGAAATTTTTTCAGACGAGAAACATCAGTCATTTCTTTCAGGGACGTATTTGCAATATTCAAGCTCTGCAAGTTCTCAAAGTTTCGAGATGCATTCTCGGGTATGGAACTGATGGGACAGTCGGCCAAACACAAATGCCTCAATGAGGGGAAGCAAGAACCTTGACAATCAGGAAAACAACATGGCATTGAAAAACATTTGAAATGTTGGACAAGTTTCAGACAACCGACTCTTGTGTTGTCTGCTTTATCTCATTAAGCACATTTTCATATTTGCATAATATGGCTTTTTAAAACACCCATCTCATTTATCTTACTATCATGGTCTCGTCTAATCTTTCAAAAACAAGGTCATCTCAGTTGACGAAGCTATTAATGGATTTCTTACCTAGTTTTGAAATTTCTTCCCAACTTGAGACATGATTGCCATCAAAGATCAGCCTTCTCAAGTAGGGAAAAGAACAACCTTCATCTTCCTCGCTGGAGCTTCCATTTCCACTGTCTGTGCTGTCACTCCGGTTGCAAACTGGGGGCAAGAGTATCAATCCATTTGGACCTCCTCCATTATTGTGACGTTGAGTTGAAGCCGCACTCATCATCCCATTTTTAATCCCAGCCACATCAATTACATCAAACTCGTTGAGGGAGAGATGCAACTCCTGAAGTGTTGTGCAGTGACGTAAAAGAAACCATACGGAATCCCAAGACACATGCGTCCCAATTAAAATCAGTACAGAAAGACGAGGGAGCACTGGAAATCGGGACGAGCTTTCCAAAATCGAGGCTGCCAAGTGGGCTGACAAACTGTTGAAACTGAGATTCAGAAATGAAACGGATGGCGTGTGTTGCAGGATTTTGGAAATCTGCCATTACATAAAAAATAAAAGAAAATGGGTTATCATCACAGTTTTATTTTGAGCTATTGACACACTTCCATTTTCTATAAGATCCGCTACTGCATAATAATATTGATGCATTTTGGTGATGCAGATCCCTGCAAAACTCTATGGCGTCAACTGACCTAAATAAGTACTGTGATTGGGTTCGAAAAGTATTCCAATGTTCATCTTGGTTTCTGAATGTAGAGCCATGGTCATGACTCATGACAGGACTCAAATAAACTTTGCAGATACCGTATGCTTAGTAAAGTAATACAAATTTTGAGCCTCCTGGTTTGCTATACAAGCAGCGAAAAAGTACATACATCTGCATCAACAAGCCTTTTTTGCTTTTTTCGGGTTAAAAAATTTAACCTACCTATACAGCCTTTAAAACTAGCCAAACCAACTATTATTAGCTTAAATTTCATGAGGTTCGACAAATTTTACAGAGATGAATAATTGTGAATGCTACATTACTTTTTCTGTACTGATGAAAATTCACTGTGAGATTGTGTTGAAGAAGATGGGTAACGCAAAAATCGTCAAACATGTTTATTGCTTGCAGGTTTCACTTAACCAGCAGCATACGCATTCGACAACCTCGTACGCATAACGCATGCAAATATAAGCCTCCATTTTTTGTTTGGCAGCTTGTTATCCGCAATTAAGTTGAACATTGATGGTATTTAAAGACCCATAAAATTGCAAACTTTTATGTTCTCTCTGAATATTTATTGTCTAGACCATACACCACCTGAGGTGTACACAGCAGCGGTATACGGTGTTGATAATAATCTGTTTTTATCATGCTCTAGGTTACATGATTGCAAGTGGCACCCAATGTAAAACATCATTGCTCTGTGCATGTCAACTTTTACAATAACCAGTTCCTGTGCAAACTGTCTTGTAGTAAAAGTTATCTTGTTTGATTTCGTACACCCATAGCCCAACCAAAATGAATGAAAGCCTTCATTAGATGACTGAAACAATACGAGGCTTTCATGATCATTTTAATTTTCATGCAATTGCAATTTCTCGTATTATATCAGCTCGCAAAAACTTGAAAATTTTACTTTATCATCTCTAATTCTCATTCCGTATTGATAAGGCAATCTTCTCAATCTACATATATGTGTACCGCAGATCGATTTCCTTTTTGTCTGAATAATTTAAAAAAAGTTGTTGGTGTCCTGCCCTAGGAAATCTTTCATCGATATCATCATAAGCCAATATCAAAGATGAAAGTAACATTTATCTAACCGCAACTCACAATTTCCAAACAAAAAGTCAATAAAAGACCATATCTTGTATTCAATAATTACAGATTTTTACTTTTGTATCAAAATAAAGGTTCACCTTTACCGACTCCCACGGTTGAATCTTGACTAACGGGTCAATTAAATGTACGTGTCGACTGGGTGTATGACTTGAGTTTTTGATGAAATCTTTGATTATACATGCATCTCCTAAATATACAGGACTTTTGCCATAGCCAACCTACAACAATCAACAATGAGTATTGAATGAAAACATGTATAAATCGAAAGCTATAACTCGGGCGTATCTTTGTGTTTATTTATCTTGCCAAAAGTTGCCCTTACAAATTAAAAATATATCACAATTGACCCCGACTCGTCGCCTCCTTCATTTTCTCCTTTCGTTTAGTAGTACACCGTAAATGGATGCTAAACTTCAGATTTAGGAATTGGTTGATTCAAATGATTTACAATTTTAATTTAATATTCATGCTTTGTACATGCAGGGAATCCTCTTGCTTTTAGTAGACTTTGAGCATATATTCTGTTTGGTGGCAGAAAAAATGATTTGTGTGCCAAATCAAAATGAAGGTGTCAAGTACCGGAATCCCCAAAAGTAGCTAATTTGATAACAGCTTTCATCAAATCCTATGATTAATTTTGTACTTAATTGAATATTTTGAAGTGGGTTAATACACACTAGAGGCTAACGTGATCATGATGAATCCTTGAAGCTAACTTTGTTCTCAGGAACTTGATTTGAATGCCATAAGGAACTGTGAAAAAATTCTTCTTGGCATCCGTTTTATATTTAGCTGACAACTATCAACACCTCATACCTACCTCATTAATTTACCATATTGAACCGCTGCAACACAACTTTTTAAATTTATTACGCACTTTAACTCATACTTTACAATCATTCCAAATCAGACTCATGCATGTGGCTATTTACTGTTCTTAAAGTACTGTTTATTTTGATTTACGACGTGAATAGATAATTGTATAACAAGTGTAATGCGTGTATGCAGCACTAATTGTGATGATAAACAAACCTGATCGTTATCATGAAACTTCCAAATATGGAAAAAAAAGTAACTTGCATGCAACCTGGCAAGACAGAGCAATAATCCTTCCATATTTGACCGAAAAGAGCTTTGAACTTATCCCAACAGCATCATCATGGCTCGCAGCAATTTATTCCTATGCAGTTTTAGATGATGTAGGTGTGCATCCCTGAATCGTGCATAACCTCAACCTTTGTTTACATTATAAATGGTTAGCTAGGAGCAAAAGAATGGTGTCAGAAGATTGCAATGCACTTCATAAATATTCAGTTGAAGGAAGAGAGGGCATGATCATTATTATGAAAAGTGGATGCATCCACTGTGATGCTCCTATAGGTATTTTGCAGGCATTCTCTCGTCAACTCAACTCCCACGCATTTTTTGATCAAAGATCATGATGAGATGAGGAATGAACTCTGAGAAACGGCACATCAGCTAAACTACTGGTTGGTGTGCCTCGCTAACTTGCCATTATTAGCGTTAAGTGGCTAAAACCCCATTTTCAAACGAACCAACATGTTGACGTTTCTACGCAAAAACCCACACTCATCATCGACTACAAAACTACGTCTTATTTAAATATTATGAGCAATAAAATTTGATCACAACACCACCCCATTATTCACCCTACAGATGGAATATTCAGTTTTTAGAGTGACGATAAAACTCCGAAATTTATTGTGACTACAAACAGTTCAGGGCAGAAAAATGAGAAACATGACAAGGGAGTGCCAAACAAGAATCAAAAGTTCATTGTCAATGTCAAAGGAGAGTTTGATCCTTTGTTTTGGTTCAACATTTGATACCATAACTAATAACATACAACTTCTCTAGATAATCATTATCTTCAATATTTTTTCCTTCTAAGAACAGCTTTTCTTCATAACTTCATAAGACCTGCGCACTTTTGTGAATGTTAGGACATCCATAACGCAGATTATCAAGGCGGCTGTCGTAAGTTGACAATTGAACTATGTGTATATGTCCTACCACTATAATTTTGTTGTTGGTGGGGAAAGAAAAAGAGAATATCCTGAATCCGCCCACATGCCCAAAAATGCAGAACAACAATTTCCCGAAAAAGGCATAATTGCTCCAAGCTACGCAACCAAATCAACAAGATCTCTTCAACAAGTTCATGAAACTCGATGATGCCTGCAGTCAGCAGCAGTGGCAGCAATGGAAATCTTTGTATGCTGTTTGTAATTTGCAAAAATGTGTTATTTATCAGCTACGCAGTTTCTTAATCATGAGCCACGTTTGAACCTATATCACCATAATTGTCACATTGCTGTATTTGCATTTACAAGCCCAAGTTTCATATAGTTGACCCACAATGTGGGTAATGGTTCTAGAATTTGGAGTATCCTTCAGTTTTATAGAGTTAGCGTAAACTCATAATTTATTCTTCCCTGATCTTCATTCAGCATCGAAACGTTAAGTGGAGTAAATTGAGCCAGATTGCCTTTTTGTAGTAGCATACAATATATGTGATTTTGAATGCACAACATGAAGAGTTTTGGTAGGGATGTCGCATGCGCCATTCACATGTTTACCATAGGATAAACAAAATGCGACAAGGGACTTGTGTGTTGCAGTTATTAGAGCAGAACGCCGCCATATCCTCATTACATTGGACACTTTGAAACAGTCGGTATAGGTCACGGAAGTGCATGTGCATGCAATAACTGTTTTTTGCATTACCTAAATTCACTTTATCTTTCAGTTTTAAAAAATGCATCAAGTTTGTTTTTGATCATATTAAATGAATATTTCACAATGATAAAACTTCTTTTCTTTCCTGACTGTTTTATGTTGGCCTTAAAAAAGTAAATTGTTTTGCAATGGAAACGCCTTAAGAAAATTGAGGTTCACCTAAAATGACTTGTGACATGGCACAAGAGAGACTGAATTCTAAATTGCAACTTGTTTCAGTCTTCTTATCGCCATCAGTTCAAATCAAACGTATTCACAGCAGAGCACTGTTCTTTGACCTGTCGAGTAAATTCTTTTCGGTGAGTGGTGCATTTTAATAATAAAAATTACTATCTTCTTAAAGGCGTATGCAAAAATGCAATGTTGATATTTTACTTATGCCAGTGGAAATGATGTATTTGTAAAAAGTAAAGAATTAGCTGTTCCTTACCTCACTCCATCTTGTAAGTTGGTTATGCGCCAAGTCGATTTCGATCACTCCAGCGCAAGTCTTTTTCAAGGAAGTTTCATCTCCAGCAGAATCAACATCGAAAGAATTGAGAATCTAAAAAAAAAGTTTGACAAATTTTTTTATTAAACATACGTACTATTAACTATACTAGTGTTAGGACTCTCTTATTCCTACTTACATTTATCATATGTATAATGTAAGTAAACTGTAAAGGAATCTTATCGTCAGAACATAAAAATTAAATGATGCACAACAATATGCTTTACAGTAGGTTTTTCTACAGCATTATATTCCATGAGCAGAACTCAGGTTATGATCAATTGTGAGTTCATCCAGGTATTTTATTTTTACTCATGATAAACCTTACTCTGAATGATTTACTGTCATAATACTAACCTTGACCTTCCTTCTTGTAGAAAAAAACTTGACAATTAATTTCTTATATTCAACTAACCAAGAATTGGGTTTTGATTACACAATGCGCAAATACATAGAGCTAGAATACATCAGAAAAAAGTGCGTGTAAAGCAGTTTGATACAATCTTACAATACAACACACACTCGTAAAAAGTGAGCGTAGTACGTCTTTAAATCTGTCATTTATGTTCAAAAGGCTCGTGCCTAGAATTTCAACAGAGCCTTGCAATCAGTGAAGATCATGATCATGATGCTAATAATAGCCATTAAGCTTGTAGTCGTGACTGACTAAACCAAAATCGGATAACAATATTGACTACAATACATCCATGTCGACTTCCATGATAGTTGGTATATGTAGTTTTTCCAATATAATAGATCCAATATGGCTGTAAATCAATTTCTTCATTATACGTTCTCATACAACACCTCCTTCTCAATCTCGACTTAGGGGTGCGAATACTTCCTTAATCATGCTATGAAACTGAATTTATTTCATCTTTACAAATGAAACAACAGAATTCCTACTATTACTAGTATTACATAAATATTACGGTCTACTCTTTAAAATAGTTGTTGGCCATTTGAACCTCATATTCAAGTTTTGTTTTCAGCGTATGTAAACTTATTTACAAACATGTACTTGCCACGTGTTCATTTTAACTTTTAATGACATCTCCAACATTAAATCAAATTTCTCAAGTCTAGGTCTCCGTCACTTAATAGCATCCACTACAAAAAAACTGACAAACAAAGAACGTTAGCAATTTGTACATCTACACTGCTTTCATGAGTATCATGACAAACTTCACAGATGATCTTAACACACTTTTTATTTGCACTCTAGCTTACTTTTCATCTGCAACCCAAGATCAACATTCCAACGAAAGCAAAAGTTGCTCTGCCTGTCATACAAGATTCAGTGCAACAAAAGTTGTTGAAACAGTTAAAAGCAAATGAGCATGATCTTTGTTATATTGCTTTTCAAAATCATACATGTAGCAATATGCAGAAGCGCAATAAAACATTTTCTTGGTTAAACTCATACATCATATAAAACTAATGCTGTTCTCAATGCTTTGTACAAACCTTCAGGCTATTGTTATAATAATCAAAGATTGTACGTAACATATATATACATATCTTCATAGTCTGAAATTGCTCTAAAAGTAAGCAATAAAGTGTTTGATTCTTCACATATAATATCAAAAACGCACCCTGCTGAGCGCTGTTTGTTGCCGCGTGGAATTATTGATGCGTTTGCAGTGAGTTTGCGATAATTTACCGTCAGCGTCATCACATCATATGCTAATAGGTACGAGGTAAACTTTAAGTTTGTGGTTCTTTAACATCACTGAAAAAAATGTGAATTACCGATCAAATAAGAAGGTTGAAGCTGCTCATGTCTGTATGGTAAAGCACTAATTTAATGCATGTGTGTATTTTTTAGTTGAGGAGACCCGCAGTCAAACTTCAAATGAAGTTTATGTGGTTCTACTTTACAAAGCGACATATTCATGCGTGTTTTACAGACTCATATTTTTAGTTAGCTCTGGCATCACGATGTAAAAAATTGGCAGAAATTTTGGTTACGAAACAGGCTGTCAGTAAAAATGTTTGATGCCTCAAAAGAAAAAAGTTGAGCGTATAGTTAAGTAATTTTATTTACTGACTTCGACTGACTGAAAGATTGGGCGCATACTTAAGAAATATTTTCTGCATGATGTGTACAAATATCTTTTCTTTTAAAAATAAATTTGCGATGAAACCATACAACACATGGAGTCCCTTTGTGTTTTCTTACAAAACTGAAATCTAAACCTAGCAGCCCGAGTACCAAAAAAAGTAGTATCTTGGTGCTAAGAATTCATTGCAAGATAATTCAAGAGCTTTTGTCGGTAATTGAGTTCAGGGTGGTTTTCGAGATTTGACAAAAGCTTGTCGCTGGGTTCATTTATAACTTGAGCTCACTTTTTTGTGAAACTGATCATGTTCGAGTATATCATATTAAGTTGAAGGTTGAAATGCAATCATTCGTAAAATGTTGAGGTTCCATTTTTTTGCAAGCGAATTTTGAAATGAAAGGGCAGACCTTGCAATGCCATATTTTCATACAAATCAGTTCCATGTCATTTTCACGTGCGTGCCAGTAATATTACTTGCATATAACACAGAAACGTGTGAAACAGGTTATAGACATGTAAAATAAATGTAATCCCAATCCACACGGAAAAAAAGTTGTTCAAAGCGTAGAAAATTCCGATAACAAATGTAGAACACCCAGACATAATAAAGTAGATAACCATCCTATCATCATTCCTACTCAAGACTGCTTCCAGAAAGTAAGTCGCAAATACACATTCCATTTATCCACCTACACCGTATTCATTTGAAAGGAATAATACTACGGAGATTTCCGTAATTGTCTTTGGCAATTACTACCTCATTTCCATAAAACATAATGATACCATCCAGCCATAATAATATAACATGGAGACGTTGCAGAGGTTTGTATACAAATACAAAACTGGCATAATACCAATACTTTTGTGAGCCAACGCAACGCGTGGATTAATGATTCTTCTACAATTTCGAACTTTGGACAGTTCCCGTGCAGTTGGGTGACAAAAATGGAAGGCTCATTATATGTTGTTAGCCAATTCCAACTGGATCATAATATGACACAGCTGCAAGATGAGACGTCTAATATGCATAGTTGAATAGATTTACTGATTCCATTTACATATTTATTGTGTGGCTAAGTAGTAATAACAATTTGTACTTGAATGGACCAACTCCAAATTTCATTTCTCAACTGGCCCTACATTCTTGATCTAACTGTAACTAAATAGAAGCAATTAATGATATCAATGCAGTTTTCTTCAATAAGGTGTTCCATTTTTAGATGGGAAGACATTTTCAAATGTATGCAGTATGCATCTCATTTGACGTCAACAGACAAAGAGACAATATACGTATCCAATTATGTTGACGTATTTCATATTTGTTTTAAGCTCCACGCGCAATTACGGACATAATGAGTATAATTAAAAGGATGTAAAATGCAAATAAATACCAGTTTCTTTCAAAGAAGGGCTATCTCTTTTTTAAACGTAAAAGGACAAGTACGAAACGACACTTGGGCTGAAGCATAAAACATTGAATAGAAGATGGGCAATTTAGTGATGTGATGCCATTAAAACCATCTTTAAAGACGCACATTATACAGCGAAACGTCATATTTTCCTCTGCCTACTACAACAAACACTCTGAAAATGTGTAGAATTCCATTTGTCGTCGTGTGTATTAAAGTATTATGTAAATAAACAAAAGATTCCCTTTCCATCGCAGCTTCGTCACCAATATAGTTAATGTATTGTCCTGCTTTCATAAGCTACACGTGGCGACGGCATGCCATTATGTTATACAAATACCAGACCAACCACATAACTGTGTAGCATTAGCATCTAGCAGAGATCGTCTAGTACCAAGAAAATTGAGACCATCATCATTCAACATTTACTTTTTCATATAATGTAAATAAAAAATGATCAGATGAATTTGAGACAAGGACAAAATTTCCACAGTCTATTGTATGAAGTGAATGCGAGAATTCATTCAAATAAGTTATATGGTTTAAGTAAATGACCAATCAATGCATTTTTATCTGTGATTTATTTTTCTATTTACCCTACATTGCAGATAAGAGATTTATGCATTAGGTACGCACATTTAACGTACCTAACCTAGGTATTTTATTAGTCAACCATATCAAACTCTGTGACGAACCACTGCATTATCATAATGATATGATAAATCCATTACACTTGTTATTCACGAGTTGTTTCACACAGCAGCCTTGATTAGACTGACTAGAGTGTCGAGATGATGTTGTCTACGTCTTTGCACTTGACTGTTTGCAACGAATATATGTGAGCGAAACAGAAATTTTTTATTTGGTCAAGCTTCTTTAAACAAAGACCTTTGCAGTTTTGCTACCTAAAAACCTAGTCACTGAGCTTATCTACTAAACATCAACAATACACGAGTATACTCATGCAAACCAGCCTGTTTCAGGTTCATACCAAGTGAAGCGTCATAAAACATCTGCTTTCCAGCTGAAGTATGCATTTTTACCATGAAATAGTACAAAGGAAATTGGAAAGGATTCACGCTAACTTAGCTTTCTGCATGGCTGTGAACAAATCTGATAGTGACGCTGATGAGAAAAAGCTTCCCTAAAACTTGTTTATATTTCACAAAAGTACCATCTTTTTTCTGTTGATGGATGCATAATATGATAAGTGCCAAGTTAGCCCACAACTCCATTATAATGTAGTAGACGGAGGAACGTCAAGGAAAGAGGAAAGTACATGTTTGTTTTGTGTAGAGTTAACCTTTGAACGATGATGTTTGTAAATCATTTTACGAGCATTTGTGTAGTGTTGGTTAATGCGCAGACGAATACGAATAAGTAATCACAATCAGAAACAAACTAAAATGAATGAGGTAAAACATCATCTTGAACCAATAATAAAAAAAGTATTGCTTACAAGTAGTCTTGGTATTGATTTCCTAGGACCCACTCTCGGCACATAGATTCCAATCGGTGCTTCACAGTCATTACCATCCTGGCCGTATTTCGCCTCGATTGCATCCAATAAGGAAGGCATTGTTCACATTTTATGTTTGAAGACTTGTAAGTGTGTATTTGACTTTTTCTCTGGCTACTACTTCATGACTTAATACAATCTCAGGTTATGATGAAGATAATATGCATGAATAATCAAGATTTTCATGCATTTAACACAGACACTTCACTCTCTCTTTGCACTTGACAAATTAAGCAATAAACAAAGAAAAATTGTATCAGATCGGAGTGTGACGCAAATTAAGGTTGATCGTGTCAAAATTGTAGCGACGATCTGATCTGATGAAAAATATTATTCCATTCGTATACATCCAGCCATCCATTCAAACGTTGTGGTTATAGGTCACTAGTATCAATCAATCAATTTTAACATGTCCTTTTTCACGCTCCACCCATAGTTTAGTACAGGGTTCGTGCTGTGACAAGTCTTGATTTGCAGTACTTCTTTGCGAGTCTTGAAACACTTCTCCATAGAACAGAAGCGGTCAGTCCTGGAAAATAAGCAAAAAAAAGTTGTATTATGTTTCGTTTTTAGCATCTCGAGCTTGATAACCTGGTTTGGTTTTAAATGAGATGCATACTGGAATGACCAAGATATTATATACAAAATATTGCGTTCAATTTTGTACCAAATAATTTTTTATTAAATACATCTTCTTATCCAAAAGCTGTTTTTCTTCAACAGACACGTTCTAAATGTCCTAAAGCACCTCTATAACCGTCAGCATTGCACCTGACTCTCTCCGTGACGGCTTTGCGTATTACTCCAAATAGTACACCACGTCCATAACGACTCCTAATGTTTTTCTAGTCAATTTCTGCCCGTGCCGTGTCTAATCTATTCTGTCATATGAACTCGGAAAGAAAGTAAATTAAACATGCGTGTGCGTGCAAGTTAGTATTGCAAATGCCAACGCATGGCTACATGAGGAGCCGTATTATGTATGTATTTGTATATAATGATGTTTCTTAAAAGTCATGTAAAAACATAAGAGCACGTTGCAAAAAGAAATGTAGTATGTATGCTCTTGCTTTCGAGTAAAAATGGGGTTATGTCTGGCAAGTAGCTGAGAGCTTAGAAAGCTATTATGGAAACACACTTCATTGGCCAAACCACATAACGTGAAAACATTACTAGCATAAATTTCCTACTTTTATCGCCAGCAGATTGACTAAAAGAGCATGTTTTTGCAGAAGGAAAAAAATAGCAAGAGCTAAAAGTGGGGAATACTAGTAGTGGATAAGTAAGTAAATACGAACAAAGGCTCAAATAGCTGACAAAAACAACGATGATGATGATGACTGACAGAATTCACGCAAAGTAAACTTTTTGGCTTCCGCTACATAACTGCTGCTTCAACAAAGTGCAAAATATGTTTTGGCTTAGTGCTAGCTTTTCAGTATATTTTTGTTTACTTTTTTAGTTCCTCACACACTATCTTCCTATTTTTGTTAGCTGCACTACGTTTCGTACATTATTCGTTCTGCTTCAAAGACTTATATAGTAGCATGTTGTGTTTGTCAATAAAGAGCCTGATCAATAAAGTAGCTCACAACATGACACACAATAACAGTGAGTCAATTTTCTCCAGAGTTGGCCACCTTTGTTGTTTGCCTGCTAGCATGTCCCCAGCTCAGGTCATGATAAGTATGATTCCCTTACTTACACTTTCAGTCTTTTTAGTGTTCCTTTAAACAAGGTACATAAAAGAAATTGTGTTAGTCATGTCATGAATCAAAATCTAGAGAGCTTTTGAAGAAAGCCCTTAGTCACTTATAATATAATCCAATTTTATATAAAAATGAAAGTGATGCGCACGATTTCGTGTCAACAAAATTAGAACACGAACAAGAATTCATCTACCTATTATGCTGCGTTGAGTTGAAGCATGAAGATCACAAAACTAGACGCTGAGCTTAATAACATCAACTTACATCATATCATGATAACACACGATTAACAACCTTATTGAAAGCTAACGATTATTATTATTATTATTAAACGGTAATCGATAAAACGCCACAAATTGGGGCAATTTTTCAGGCCCAAAATTACAGGTTGTAATCTACTCGACTGAATTAACACTAAAATCTTTATTGCACTCGCTTAAACTGCATTTAGTGCTCGTTATCTTATCAGCCAAACTTGTGGTGGAGGCAGTGCAGTGTTACATTCATTGATGAAACCAAACCATTGTACAGAGATCAAACCGTTTTGTTTTAATGGATGCAACAAAATTTAGCAACATTGCACACAACCAAACCATAATCTCTTTATAGATCTTTGGGATACAGAAGTATTTCCTTGTAAACATGATCCCAATGTGCTACAAAAAATGTTACAAGATTCTACTAAACTGTCGAATTATCTCAAAGGGTCGTGATCTCGTAATACATGATAGATAAAAATGTAACTGGATGACGTATTTTTACTTCACTTACACTCTCCTACACGTTTTGTGTCAAAATTTCAACTTGCTGTAATAATCCTTGATATGTGGTTACTTTTGACTGCTGACAGATTCGATGTGATTCCTGAATTTTTTTACTGTGTATTGGTTCAGTAGGAATTCTCTACATTGTATGAAATTTAAAGTGTCTTGTGAAATATGATAATTTTTCTCATGCTAAATCCATTACTTTTTTTGAGATTCAAATGATATCAAACTGATTAGCATGTCGTGTGCCTTTCGTGTAGTCTCTGGCAATGAATAATTGCATGCAATAATATGCACTATAAAACATATATCATAATCCCTAGACCTCCACAATATCTAGAGTAAATCAAGGTATGTAAACAATAGCAAACCTACACACAATTGTACACAAATTAATAGCAACCATTTTAGCAAAGTGAATGCCATTGCACCGTTTAATTCTTGAACTATAGCGTAGCGCAGCAGTTTGACGAAGGGTATCCCAGTTAAATAAATTGCAAAGTTCTATTTTGCATGTACTTATTCATCTGATAATGTGTAGAGAGAGTCAGCGTCATATTTGACGAGCATGACGCTTGACGTTAGTCCATGCAGCTTTTTTTACACACGCATATTATTTATAACGTGCATACTGCAGAACAATGTCTAATATTTATGATATTGATGCAGATTATGATCCTCAACTTTTATAAAGGTAAATACCAACATATGGACTACTCGGTCAGCTATAATGAAAACTGACAGCCCGTTCAGTATGTGATGAATATGAGTGGGTGTCCCGAAACAAAAAAGAAGCTGACCTAAAATATGACGATGCATGCAAATATTATTAGAAAAGTTTATTGTATTCGTCGCACTCATAAATATTTATTTGATGGATGGGGATCATAAATACACTGTATACGGATTTTGTAGTTCACTGCCCTGATGACAGAAGTAGCGTGATTACTAAAAGGTGACAAACGTTTTTTTTGTACCTTTCTGGAAATCAGGACAGGAAAACCCGAATCAAAGACTTTTTATATGCCGTCTTATAGAGCTGTATCAAATACAACAATAATCTCTGTTTCCATTACATTACAGAAATACTTGTATGAAAATCACATATAACATATTTTGTTGAGTACATCGTGTGCAAACATCACTAGAAGACAAAGAACGATGCTCCTTAACACTCACAATGACTGCCTCCCTCATATTTGCATGCTTACTCCACATGGCAAATTTTATGGCAACTTCACGTTGTATTTTTGTCATGCATGAATAGAAGTAACAAGCGATGATTTGCAATAGTCGCATAAAAAATTGTCAAATTAACAATTATTTTCGAATCAGGCCCATACGCCAACTCTTGTTCTCGTCGTGCTCTTCCACAATCAAATTCCTAATATACATGCAAGTCCTATCTTTCTTTTCTGACTAAAATACTATAACATTTAGCTAGGAAGTCAGCATGCTACGTGATGCGTAAAAATGAATTTTGAAACTGCGCGAGGACAAAAAAGCTATACTCACCATATCATATCAATAATGTGCTACATCATACACACAAATACATTACTGACTCTAGTCTACCATTTCGATTACACGACTACACTTTCTCACTCATAGTATTTGATAGGATGGGACATTTCTGCTAAAACATATTGATCTACGCATTTTCACGCACCAAACTTTTTGCCTTGTAGTGACTGTAGAATGCAAGCATGTCAGTTTTCTAAAGGAACACAAGTCAAATTAATACTAGCAGAGGAGATATACCAACTTACACAGTCAAGATGACGCACGCTTATAGAAAACGAATTCAAAACAAAGGTAAAACTTAAGCAACTGCTAATAAACACAATTGGAAACTTAAATACTATATGGAAACAGGGAAAATGAATGCAGCGTCAGCTTTCTATCACTGTCATCCTGCCAGCTTGTTAAATGAACGTTCCAGTTCAGTTGGCTGAACATGTACGAAACGAACAAGTATATAATAAGCAATTTTGGCGAAATAAGCTGAAGCACTGTCTATACTATGTAATTATCCAGATCGTGGTTATTTTGGTTCACCCCATCCGCTTACCCTACTAAACTAAACCCATGCAAACACACAAACTTGAAAACGAAGAGGAGCTAGCAGCTGAAATGCGAGAGTCAAGCAAAAATATCATGTCATGAAAAAAATATATAGAACAAACACTTACACGCACGGAGAAGGTAAATAAATGTAACAGCTGAAGAATTTTAAACTTGGTGAAGTGTTAATAATAAGGATGAGGACCGTCTATTGTAGTCTCCTGTAACAGTACGAGATTTCAACATAGCTCTACGGCTACGGCTCAACACTAAAAATCATACGCAATATTTCTTTTTTTTCTCGCTTGCACACACACATGATATGATATGATGCACACGATTGTTGCGATTGTGATTGGTATGCATCAAGATGCACTAACTAACTAGATTGCTACTGCATTAGTGAGCTTCAAAAAATGGATATTATGGACGTGCTCCTGCAATTTTTATTATATATCCATTTGATTTTTTGATGTTGTATAGTAATTAAGTTACAGAAGTAGAGGATAATGAATGTGTTACCAAACACCAAAACCACTCAACTCAACTCGCACATAAATATAGTTGTGGAGGCTGCATATGTGATGATGATGATTATGATTATATCATTATTTCTAATATAATAATGTGATATTTCTCAGACACTCTGTCACCAGTCAGACAGCAAAAACAGCACTACTTCACCAAAGTTGTTTGTTGTGTTGTGAGTTTTATATGCTACGCTCTTCTCACTTTTCTGATTGTGAGCTAACAATATACCTATTTGCATAGAATGACAGTCCTATCGTAACTAAATCTTGAGTTTGCCAATTTCGCTTACCTTTATTATTCCACCGTAAATCACCAACCAAGCGACTTATATTCTTTGTCTAAAGTCCCAACATTTAACTCACTGTCCTCATTTGTGTAAGTACATAATTAGGTATGTTGGAAGCGAGTAGACAAGATTATAAGGTACACTATTGTGCTATTCTTATCACGTATTAACATATATCTTTTTCTTAAAGGTCTTCTCGTCTCCATATAATCTGAATCTGCAAAGAAAAGTTCTATGGACAAGATCAAGAAGAGGTTGAAACTTACATTTACATGATTCACAGAGACTGATTCTGAGTTGTAGCAAGCAATCTATCCGTTATCCGTCCGTGTTGCTGAAGAAAAAACGACAAAGGTTGTGGTTTGAAGGTCTATATAGACTTCTCCCTTCTTGTGCGGTACGTCTCACAAAATCTGATATTTGATTCTTTCTTTGATGACGGAATATATATGATGATAATGTTATCGAACGTGATGCTATTTCTGTTACGGCTATTTTTCACAAGGTAAAACAATCCGAGGCAGTATTGTCAAATGGAAGTTATAAAAATCATAATATTTATTGCCGAAGAACAGAACTGGCGATATTGTTCATTGATAAAGAAGCACCAAGTTTTTCAAGAATGTATGAGCAAATTATATATTATATAATATAGTTCCAGATAGTCGAATAATAATTTTACTTTTATTGGCAGATTTGGTTCATAATTTTTAAAACGCAGTTATTTCTTTTAGCAGCACTAAAACTCAATTGTAATGCCACCAAGAACTGCTTTAAAATGTAACAATGCACATATTGAATCAGTCAACTGCTAAAACTACTATAGTCGCATACTTTTTAACAAAACTTTAGCAAACTCTTTTTGCAAGCAAAAGAAAATCCAAAAAACTGCAGAAGCAATAGGATACCTTTTTGCGTCTATGAGGCTCAACTCAAACTGTGTGATATTGGCCAAAAAGGTGTCTTTTTGGCTCAGCAACAAGAGCAAGCAGTACGGATGGAGGCTAACAAAGCTTACCAACTCCAAACATATGATGAGATTCGATATAAACATGAAACTGCATGAGGATAATACATTACATGCGTCTTTCTGAACACAAAGGCAACACACATGCCTAGAGAGTCTGGTTGCTGAAGCTAAAGGTCTTCTCTGTTTTGGTTTTTACGCACCACGCATAAAAAGTGTATATGGAAAGAAAAGCACTGGGAATTGGGGATGGAATGAGTTTGAGCATAAGAATGTATATATAATATACATGTGCATGGCTCAGTTTTGGCTTTTTGTCATTCGTGCTAGTTATAGATCGAAAGCCTTATAGACCACCAACTAGATAATGTATGTATAATATGCTAATCGTGAACGTTATAAGCAACGCTTCTGTTTTTAGTATGACAGGAAGACTGTAAACAGTACGAATGGTTGTACCCTGATGTGGCTTGTGTTTTGCGATGTTCGCATGCATTTTTTATATGCATCTAAACCAGTATTGGGATATCCACAAATCCACATGTGAGGTATCCATAACATGACAAAACTAAAGCAAGGTAGCAAGTGTAGCTCAGCTGACTTGCAAAACTGATCATATCATCGGCAGGATGATGTTGTTAAAATCTAAAACACAAATGAGAATGATAAAAAGGTCTCGTCCAATTTTAATGTTGTTTGTTATTGGCAAATGGGGTTTGGTGGCAGGACGCATATGCATACAATCACAAGCATGCACCTTCGTTTCATGGTGAAGGAATCGGATTGACCTGACAATTTGTTAGGTAAGAAGGAAGCTTCTATCCGGTACCTGTTAACTGAAGAAAATTAAAAATGAATGCATGGACAACTCATGTTTTGACCAAAGTTAAAAGAATCTAACTTGTGCGCATACCTGCCTGAAATGAGCTGTCCCATGAAATTTTGTGCATAATCGCATCTGAAACTTTAGGACAGTATCTCTGTCGATATCTCTATGAGAAACAATAAGCCACCCATACTAATTAGGATTAATTATCATTGGAAGTAATTTGATTAGTAGGAATAAATTTGACACGCCCAAAGAATATTTCTATTTTGTTAGTTTTATTGAAAAACAACAACGAGAAGGATATCCTACTAGGATTTCCTTTGATAACTTTGCGTATTTTCCTCATCCCAAAATTTGTTGTCGCAGCATATTATTGCAAGGTTTTGTACGGATTTGTCGGAGAAAATTCTTATCCAAGTTGATTCTGGCAGAAGAAACGAGGAAAATATTACTGGAAATTTCTTTACTACGCCTTTAGAAGTATCAATTTACCCAACATTCAGCGTCACAGCATCAGTACCAACAGTGAGACAACAGGTTGCTGCAAATAAAAATAGGTAAGAAAGAAAAGATTTTCAAGGTCAGGTTTACCTCTATTAGTTGAATTAGTAAGATGAGAACCTCATTGGATTGAGGCATCTGTAGTAGAAGCAATGTGATATGTAAGTGTTGCATCATCGTACCAATTTTATCTTGAATCATACAAAAAATATGGAAAACCCTTGATCAAAACTATTCAAAATCTGCATAAAGGATCCACTCAACACGGTTTTAAGTTAACAAGGTAGGCATTATAATTTTTCAATCACAAATGTTTGGTTTGGTGTGGTTTAGTCAACCACAAGTATTTAAGATTAAATACAACAACTCCAACCTATTACTAGTTTGACTGATAAATCATGAATCGTTTCTTACAGTGCACAATTTATAAGCTCCATGACGTGATTGTTTGTTAGGTACTTGCGCATACAGCATTAATGCACAAAAACTGCAGCGAAGAAGGTTGCAGTTTAAAGTTAATTTTAACTTTTGCAATGATCAAGCTTAAAATGTTCAGCCTTAATACCAGAGCACTTACAGTTAATGCATTTGCATACAACATGTTACGTCCTGCCTATAATTGTTAATACTGCATCAGATAATTTTGGCATAAAAGATGAAAAATTTACATCAACTGTGCTTGGCCATTGTGCACGATTTATTCAGTTTTGATAAAGAGGATTTGATACAACAGTATGACCATAATTTTGCATTAACTATGAATGAATTGATTGTGTCATACAGTACATACACCATACCACATCAGTGTTACAGGTAAATTCCTACTCGGCTCCTCAGATAGTACAAACAAACCACATGAAGAAAGGTTACATATAATATGTGATTATCAGTAGTTGGAGCCCTTCATCATCACTGCATTAAATCATCACATCAATCATCCTCTTGGTTACTTTTGATTTTTGTACGACATAATGATAGTCACATATCCCATGCATGCAATTAATTTCGGCATTGTCAATTAGGAACCATAAAATTAGCCATTCACGAAGACAGTTTGGTTTCATTCTTGTGGTACAGCGATGATTTGTCGGCGGTCGGTCTGTCATTCAAGAAAAAATATACTTTTAACAACTCATTCACCATCAATTTCATCTCGCTGCATTGTCCATGCCACCAGAAATTGAAAGGACTCGGCACAATGTGCATGTGTAATCGCTGAGGAATCCTTCAACGAAAAAACTGCTAATCCTTTATGTAATACTGTTGCAGTGTTTCTAGTTTCGTACTTTTGGGACTTGGGATTGTGGACGTAAGGGTACCATATTATTTCCAACGCTGAGCGCGATAAACTTCACTGTTCTTCAATTTATTGTGAACAACAAGAGATGAGGTTGAATATTATCCTCACAAGACTGAAACCCTTGAGCCATTGTTTAGGTAGGTCTGGCTTGTTATGGTCACGCATTGTTTGATGTGATTGTTTCTCTGATGTTTGTGCTTGTTCATTAGCTACTCTTTTTGTTCCGTTCCATTGGCCTAGTTTCTCAACCGGTGGCTGTGTGCAGTATATTTTTGGGGCTGATTGGAGAATAGAAAATTTCGTGACTTAGTCTAACCAACAAATTAGCGTTTGCTTTGGTAGTTTTTTTTTGCATAATCTGCAACTGCATGCATAATATCAACAGTATGTTAATGTAGAAACAATTTTGAGGAAGGTTTTTGCTCAAAGTTATATTTAAACGAGTTACATTTGTGGAGTCAAATAATGTTTTTGATTGTAGGCAACGGGGTAATTAAATGGCGATTTGTTGTGAATGATTGAAGTAATCACATATTATACTGCATCATAAAAAGTATCCTTATTATATTGGTTTCCTTTGCACATGGAGGAAATGCCAGCTTTATAGACTTAAGTTGTTGCAATGTCAAGGGTTCCTCCTTTGATCAAGATTAATATGAATGATAGCGCAATGATTATACTTATTAAGCCTTCATCCTAAGCCACGAGATATTCAATCGGGAAATAATACAATACGCTTGAGCTTGATCAATGAAATTAATCTGAGATCCTTTGTTGACTCAACAGCAACATCTTTCAAGACCAATAATTCACAATTCATTAGAATGGCAAGTGGACTGTCGACCCGTGGCCTTATATTTCGTCAGGTATGTATTTACACATTTTTCATGGGATAAAAACTGCCAAGATGCCATTTTAAAATGATGACACGTTTACATTTTGAAGCTATTTGATCGGGAAAGCTGTACCTACTCATACATCTTGGGGGATGCAAATACGAAAGAGGCAATACTAATCGACCCTGTTTTTGGGCTCGCACAACGCGACAGAACTTTGGTGGAGGAGCTGGGACTGAACTTGAGATATGTTATGAATACCCATGTACACGCTGATCATGTCACCGGTACTGGCCTGCTGAAAGAAACCCTTGGTACATCAGTCAAAAGTGTAATTTCAAGTGCATCCGGTGCTGATGCCAATGTGAAGCTGAATCATGGTGATAATCTCAGTTTTGGAAATTTTACTCTCGAGGTAACTACTAAAGACAAGATTGTAACACAAAATTCAATTGGGAAATGAATGAGACAATATTGTAAAATGTGTGTAACGATTATCAGGTTCGAGGTACGCCTGGTCACACAAACGGCT
Organism: Orchesella cincta; assembly: GCA_001718145.1. Lineage (NCBI taxonomy): Eukaryota > Metazoa > Arthropoda > Collembola > Entomobryomorpha > Orchesellidae > Orchesella > Orchesella cincta. The sequence continues at coordinate 50,711 of LJIJ01001157.1, forward strand.
GCGTTTGCTATGTATTCCACGAAGGAAGAATGGTCTTTACCGGGGATACCTTATTAATTAGGTAAACTGGGACAGAAGTATTTGTGTGTTAACATAATTACAATCGAAATTAGTATGATCCCTCCATTTCAATTTTTGTTAAACAGAGGATGTGGAAGAACTGACTTTCAAGAGGGAAGTGCAGAAACTTTGTATAATTCCGTCAAGACACAAATATTTGAGCTCCCTGAAGATTACCTAGTTTACCCTGCACATGATTACAAAGGTTATAAGATTAGACAAACAAAATACAATAATTCCAACTGACGCATGCTATAGCTATAGTTTGGTCTACGATCATCTTTTCAATACAATAATTATTTTTATGTCACAAAAATAGGAATGACGTGCTCCTCTGTTGGGGAAGAAAAGAAGTTCAATCCTCGTCTCACGAAAGACATTGACACATTCAAGGCAATAATGGATAACCTTGGTCTTCCCTACCCCAAAATGTTGGACAAAGCTGTGCCTGCCAACAAAGTTTGTGGCCTGTATAACCTTCCCCCAGAAATGGAAGAAGTGCTAAAAAGCACTAATAAAAATAACAATTAAGCCTATAAAAGAACTAAATCTGCTCTGCTCCTCTTTTACATTTCTAATATCAGTCTTCTGACGATAGTGCGATACTCTCGCTTCCAAAAAGTATTGATATGATATCATGTGATGTGTGACAGCAAAAATGACAGTAAAAATAATTGTTAAAACCGTACAATCGAAAATTTGTTGTTGAATTTCATGTTGAGATTTAATTTCTGGACTTTCATCAAGCTACAAAATTCATAACAGCATCAATGTAAAAATACTTTACATTATGCTTTGATAAAGAAGGGCCCGTGAACACTTGACTTACTACTTTTGCTACGAAGAATTACAAACACGCATACGAATTATTATAAAAATATTACAATAATTTCTTCTAATATTAACCAGGCACGACTTAATATACGCTTATAACAAATTTTACAGGTGACATTTGAATTGTTAACTAATTAATTCAATAATACGACAATACGAGTAAGCTGAGATTTCGGATAAAAATACTGGAAAGCAAGAAAACAACGTAATAAAGTCACATATTATATGTTTGTGTATATATACAATCTCCAGAATTCAAATCGCCATAAATGACGACGCTACGGATAACTAAAAATACATACACCTAACATGAATGTTGTGTTTCAAGCTCGAGAACAAATGAAATACTGTTCATTTTGGTAGGACAATATTATGCCAATCAGATTTTGGTAGGTTATATTATATTTCATTCATTCATTTATAAGCAAAATGTGCGCTGCCCTGAATACGTAGCGAACTTGGAAATTCTCATTATTACTTTCAATCTTAAATAATTATTATACTCTGTAAGTTATTTCCTAACATCTTTCTCTTATTTTTTACAGTTATAATTGGTCAACAGCTGCAAAATATTTAAGACTATAACAATATACACAATATTATTAGGAGTCACAACGTGGTATGAAAATGTACAAGAAACAAAAGTTAAAGTTAGCTATTCAAAAAAAAAGTATTCTAAAAGAATGATTGTTGCCTTTTTGTTTAAAGTTATTGAGACACGGTATACTTGATTGGTACATGATGGAACACGCCGTCACATTCGTCACCATACTAAATTTATGCGCTATACTTTTCTCATTTCATTTGGCATTTAATATCGATATCACTAGTCCCGGCAGCACTTGCAGCAACAAATACAACACACCAACTCCTTCACACACTCACATAGACAATAACCGATACAACAGAAAGCGATGAATCCTAGAACTACAGCTCCAGCAACAACAGCCGCAATTTCCAGTGGTGTGAGACCGGGATGCCTAAAAATGAAGATTAGAATTTCATCATTCGACTATATAAGAATATAACAGACACTGTGTGGCAGATAATTGTTGGATGGACACTTACACGTCATCAGCTTTTCCGGTGAAAGTATTCTTTGCTCTCTGAATGAAATCATCGGTAGATTTTACAGCTTCGTTAAAGTGAGCTTCAACAGTTTTACTGTCTTCTGGAACTGGGCTTCCGTAGGCCTTGAAATTTGTACCAAATGATGCCAAAAAGAAGAGTCCCATCAGAACCACGCTGGGACGCGTAAGGAAGGATGTTTTTGAGCAGCCCATGTTGAAAATTTTATGAAGATTTAACGTTCTCGTTTCCGCTTCCAATATAGAAGTGTGTTCAGATCCTGTAAACGATAAAAAATTATATCAATGAGTAAGTAGATACATTGAAAGTTGATTCATGATGACTAATTTTGTCTCAAATACATAAATACACGTAGACAAAACGGAAGAACGAACGTGACAAAATATACACTAAAGCTAAACCTAGATATTAGACTCACTCGTCTTCTTTGTATACTTGTATTTGCATGCAAATGACCCGCAAACCTCAGCACATTTGAAAACAGAACGATTCTAGAGCTAAAACAACAGGATGTCTTTTAGTTTGCCAACATTTTACAAAAACCACTTTACGCTAAGCTAGTCGATACCGATATGATGACTTGTTTTTGGCTTCCTTCCTCTTACGTTTCCTATATACGTTGCATTTACATTGGCTCTGTTATGGCGTCACCACTTACTCACTTTCTAGTGGATCCACTTAAACCTAACTAAGGTTTTCAAAAGGATTTGGCAACTTACGAAATATAAACCAACAGGAAGAAGATCTGGATGCAAAAATACTCTCCAATGATGATGTTGTCTAAGGTATTAAATGTGCGTGAAATATTGTACAAGAGCAAAACGGTCTCTATACATCCTATGGAGTAGTATTCACTTTTCCTGAATCCACATCACACACAAACCAACGAAAAAAATTTTTTTTAATTTTGTCAGTAATGAATACAGTCTACATCAAAAGAATAGGTATCTATGTTCTGCAAATCTTGAGTAAGCCATAACTTGCACTAACGTTAAAATAATTTTCCAGCTCTTAGTTATAAAATTATCTACATTTTATTGGCTTTCTTCTGACATACTCATCAACTGAATTGGTTTGCTAATTTTTAAAATATTTACAGAAACATACGATTTGGCAAGATTTTTGGTTGCCCAAAAGTATAGGTACTTTTCAAAAATCTTCTGAAATCTTCGGTTTTATCCAAGATATTGACTAGTTTTATGTTTTGATACTTTAGAAAAGTGTTTTGATCCAGTTTCCATACAACACAATGGAACCATTGTTGAAATTCCAAAAATATGGTGGTGCAATGGCATGGCATTTCTAGACACCTGGAAACGTCTTTAAGCTCAAGCCGATGATTGAAATCAAATGGTTTTATGATCCATGTGGTGTCAGGAATAATGGGAAGTCATAATAAAACAAATTCTATGGAAAAACTAGACTCCATTTTGTTGCACCTTCAAATAAGCCTTCAAATTGGTAAAATCAGCACCCACCCTCTAAGGGGTTGGGCTCTAATTTTGACAAAAACTTTCGAAATCGGTAGGGTAAAAACGTCAAGGCGGGCTTAAAAGAACGGCCGGAGTCTGCTTAACCGGTACACATAATAACAATTTGGCGTATCGAATGTGGTATTTGTGGGCCACGCAACTTCGGAACAGCTTCATAATTGCGAGGCTCGCTTTTAGTGTCTTTCTCTGACGAGCTCTGAGGCAAGTAAATTGATTTTCCGGTGTCTAATTTTTGTTCAAAACAATAGACACGCTTCATTTACACATATTAAATATGATATATACTAATAGTATTGTGTTATAGTTATGTATTCCATGCGTGGCAAAGGGGGTGAATTCAAGACTCAATTTTACGCAACTATTCAGAAGTTGCGTGGCCCACAAATACCACAATTCGATACGTACCAAATTGATATTATGTGTATCGTGTTAAGCAGACTCCGGCCGTTCTTTTAAGCCCACCTTGACGTTTTTACCTTACCGATTTCGAAAGTTTTTGTCAAAATTGGAGCCCAACCCCTTAGAGGGTGGGTGCTGATTTTACCAATTTGAAGGCTTATTTGAAGGTGCAACAAAATGGAGTCTAGTTTTTCCATAGAATTTGTTTTATTATGACTTCCCATTATTCCTGACACCACATGGATCATAAAACCATTTGATTTCAATCATCGGCTTGAGCTTAAAGACGTTTCCAGGTGTCTAGAAATGCCATGCCATTGCACCACCATATTTTTTGGAATTTCAACAATGGTTCCATTGTGTTGTATGGAAACTGGATCAAAACACTTTTCTAAAGTATCAAAACATAAAACTAGTCAATATCTTGGATAAAACCGAAGATTTCAGAAGATTTTTGAAAAGTACCTATACTTTTGGGCAACCAAAATCTTGCCAAATCGTATGTTTCTGTAAATATTTTAAAAATTAGCAAACCAATTCAGTTGATGAGTATGTCAGAAGAAAGCCAATAAAATGTAGATAATTTTATAACTAAGAGCTGGAAAATTATTTTAACGTTAGTGCAAGTTATGGCTTACTCAAGATTTG